>WEKY01049760.1:114994-158295 GCA_013390045.1 Picathartes gymnocephalus
CCGGGGCCTGCGCGGGGGCCCCCGAGCCCCCCGGGCGCTGCCGCACGGCCGGGACCGGGGCCGGGCTGCCCTGGGGCCGGGAGTGGCCGGGGAGCAGGTGAGGGCACGGGGGTGACTTGTGACTTGTGCCTAACCCTGTCCTTGCCACCGTCCGCTTCTGTGAGGGGCCCCGAGCAGAGTGCCCCGAGCAGCGGGTGCCGACCCTGGGTGCCGGGGGGCGATGCCACGGCGGAGGCGGGTCCCCCTCGGCAGCCCCGCCGGCAGTAGCCCTTCTTCTCCCTGCCGGCTCTCTTCTCTCGCCCAGAACTCTGGAGCATCAGTGGCTCTTTTTATTGGTTACAGCTCTCCTTATCCTTCCAACTTCGACAGGTGATCAGAGCATCGTGGCTGTTTTAGGTACTTAGGGTCTAATTGCTTTTAAGAAATTGATGAACTTTGGAATAGCTCACATTGTTGTTCTCTGTTTGTATGTATTCCTTATATCATGGATATCTATGTAGTAGAAATTTCTTACTGAAGTTCGGAGCTGCTACTGCTGTCACTTTAAAATGTCACATTGATCTTTAAATTTGCAGATCTTTACATGAAAAGGTTTCTGTAGGAATTCAGTCCATTGCAAATGTTTGAAGCATTTTAATGAGTTTGTTCTGAGAACGGACAGCTACTAGTTGAGAGAAACTGTCGATAGAAACTTGATGGAAAATAAGATTTTTAAATAATTTTTTGTTTTTATTATAGTTGCTTTTAAATAAAAAGCAGTTGCACTCATGCATGAAATTCAGAATTTGGTAATAAATTATGTCTCAGGAGTTTTCCCTTATTTTAGGCTTTTAAAAATGCGAAATACAGCACTTGACAGCTTTTGTTACAATTTATTAAGTATAATTGGTACTAGGGAGAGGAATAGAGGAATTTCTTTGGGCAATAGGGTGATTAAATTTATGTCTTTTAATGCATAAAACTACACCAAAGCATAAGCTGTTCTTTGAGAATGCAATATTTTTTTTTGTATTTAAACATTTTCCAATATTTCAAAGCAAAGTAGAGCTGTCTTATGGAACTCTATAGAGATAGCATTTTGTAGAGAAAATAGTTTTTGTAGCCATAGAAATACTAATGTAATGTCAAAATATTTAGATCCTGTTAGCTGAACATAATATAACCAGATGAGAAAGTACAAAAATAAATTATGTGTAAGAATTACAGATTGTACCAAAGATTTTGCAAAATAAAGTAGTTGGCTAAATCCTAGTATTTACAGATGGATATTTCCATGTCTGTAATGCTGTAACTGCAGCGTAGTCTTATGTTACCTGCAATTGCTAGTGATAAACACCAGGTCAAAGAACAAAATATTTTGTTGGAAAACAAACCATTCTAGGTAAGACCTATTTTAATTTACAAAATGACTTTCAATTAAAACGTTTCTTGGCTTCATTGTAGCATAAAATAACTTATTTATGTTGCTTCCCACAATTTCACCTTGCATAGTGTCCTTCAGCTCTGTCACTTACTCTTATTGGAGTTGACATCATGTAGTAAGTTTAGCACAAATGTAAATAAGATTAATGTAAGTTAATGCCACTTAGTACTGTTGAAGATATATTCAGCACCAGCCATGGTGAGGCAACTGATCTTTGTTTAAAAATATTTATTTTTAAATACAAATTATGAACATGCAAAATCACAAAAAAATAAACAGGTATATGTGTGGCTGTATGTACAGTTGTGAATGCATGTATGTGTATATATATGTTTCCATCTTTATGTATGTGCTTACATACCACATGTATATGCTTTTCTATTAGAAAGAAACATTTGAACAGATATTACTTTTTTTTAAAGCTGCCTAAATTGATAGCAGGACTCTTAAATAGGAGCATATCTTAATCTATCTTTAAATTCAAGCAGATAATGTAGCTTAAAAAAAATTCTGAAAAAGAGACGTGTGAGTTTTATGAAGAGGGAAGACAAATATTTACAGCTGTTTTCACAAGTTACACATTTTTTTGTGTGTGTGTCTGTCTGTGTTTGGTTCTGTTTGTTTGTGCTTGATTCTTGCTGTTTGTGTTTGGCTCATATGGTTTGGTTGGCTGTTGTTTCTCCATTTTCTGTGGCTACATACAGGGAACGGTGGTTTTGTCTGCACAGATGCCAGGGTGAAGGAACAAATGCACAGATCTAAGTGAGAACAAATGTATTAGCATAGACTGCTGTGGTCAGGGCTGCTGTTTATGTGAATCAAGGATTTTGCTGAAAGTTTGTACACACATCTTTGTGACAAGTAACTTCCTTACACTGTGTGACGGATTAATCGTTGCCTTCTTTGTTCACCCTCTCATGGAATAACATTTGCTTTCTGTTCTTTTTGGATGTCCCCTGTAAAATTCAAACTTCCTGTGATGTTTTGGAGCGTTATGTCAATTGCTGAATTGCAAACAATGCCAGAACAGCAGGTGCAGAAACCAGACCAAGTCCCTGAGGTGGCCACCAGCACAATGCAGGCCTGGAATATGAAATACTGTGAGCTTTGAACTGAAATACAGTGTACGGCATGTACAGCTGTATAAGCAGCTGAAATTATGTATTCATAACCTTTACAGTCTGATAATCCTCAATCCTGGCTGGAGAAATAAAACACGCTTCCTTTATCCTACAGAAACCCTGCTTTTCAGGTCTTAGGCCTTGAAGCCACAAGAGTGAAGTGGTGGATAAATGCACTGCTTCATTAAATAGAACAGCTGTAAGCCAGTGAAGAGTCAGCCCTTCACACAAAAATAAAGTCTTTGAAAGCCAGTAGACTACGGAGCTGTAGTCATCTCCTCTTTATGCACAGGTGGATTGTCTGATTTCTGAATGACATGTACAACCCAGTACCATCCAACAGGGTCCATTAGATCAGATGCAGTGCCAGACAGAAGCGTTCATTCTGTCCTTGGGACCAACCCAGCTGGAAAGGAATATTGACATTTTATGCATCATGAAGCCAGATTCCTAGACCCAGTTTGTTTGAACCATTGGGATTACAGAAAATAAATGTATTTCATCCTTTCCAATGGATGCAGCATGGTATTACTGTTGCTCATTGTCCAGTTTGAAATATCAAGAGTTCTCCCAGTGCCTGCACTGCATTTCTCGTAGTCGAGCACTGGAAGGGATGGAACAGAGACCTCAGTGGCCCTGTTGTTCATGTTCTGCCAGATTGAGAACCTCCAGCTAAATCAGAGAAGGCTTCATGTGGGACTGTGCAGATACTGTTGCATCACACATCCCAACAAGGGAGTATTAACCAGGCTTTCTGGCTGTGTGGGATAGCCCATTCCTTTCCTACCTACCACATTTCCAGCCATGGAAGAGAGTGGAAGTAGCAATAGGTCTTCAATGTGGAAATTCCAAAAACCATAGGGAAGTTTGGTACTGGGCTGCCATTTGAGAGCCAATGGGGTGACAGTATGTGACCCTGCTGGGACTTGTTCAAATATCAGTTATTTTCTCATCAAACTAGATGTGATGCTCAATCCCAGGCATTTTGTTCCTGGACATCAGGTAAAGACCGGAAATTTCATCCTTGTGGTGGTCTTGGAGACATGACTTAATCTTCATCTGCTTTGGAGGGGGAGGTCTGTGTGTCTGTGTGGCGGCTACCATACATCAGGAGAGAGGCCACTTCAACTTCCCTATTCTCAGAGAAAATAAGAAACCTGAAAGCTTTTCTTTTAGTTCCACTTCCAAATGGTTCCTGTATGTCACAAGACTTGTTGAAAGCAAATGTGGAGCTTGAGGTATTTGTTCATTTCCAAGCAGGGATTTTAGCTCTGTCTTCTTCATTATTCCCACTGAAGTTTGAGAGATTGTTCATAATAAAAAGATTTGGCAGTTTCATGATTCACTAGGCTGGGTATCCAGCCAAGATATAATGATGGTTCGTCAAAAGCTGTCAGCTTACATTGCATGTACTGGGAATTTCAGATGATGGAAGACAATCTGAAGACTGCAGAGCCTTAAAATAGTAAGAGTTGGAGAACTGCTCCTGAAGATATCATGATGATACAATAAGAAAGTGGTGAACACCCCATAAACTTGAAGGTCTCTAATTCATGATTAAACCTCCATAAGAGCCCAGTTTCTGAAAGCTCAAAATAGACACCAAGCTCCTCACCCTGAGCTGCCTCCTGATCATTCCAGAGGATGCTAGACAGTGAGTCCCTGTTTCTATTCAATATTTTTAGGGACTTGTCAGGTTAGAGTTGTGCAGCTGCTGTACAGGAAAGTATGATGAAAGAAAGCTGGGGAAGCCTGGAATGCCAAGGGAAGACCATTTTCATGCATCAGGCTAGTTCAGTCCCAATTTTATTCCACTCTCTTTAGACTCAGTTCATCTCTGCAGTGAACGGTTTCCTCCTTGATGCATAGTTGTATTTCCTTCTGCTTCTTCCCAGATGCCTAGCTCAGGCAAGCACATCAGGCAAGCATGACTGAGTCATGCCAGGAGAACAGGGGATGTGTTAGATGAGCAGTACATCAAGAGCTGTGGGGAACTGAAAAGAGAGGTACTTAAAATATGCCCCAGCTGTAGCCCTGGACAGCAAAAAAAAAGTAAAAAATTCCAGTCTCCACAGGTTTTGTTATCGTTCTCTCATTTACTTTATCAGTGCTAATTGGGCTGTTCTTAATGCATGGATGGAACGTGTCGGACTGGCAGGAAAGGGACCTCTGGATCAGCCACCCTCTTGCTTCTTTGCAGGATCACTGCTGGGATCCAAATGTGTGACCAGTAAAAATGGGAAGATGAAAGAGCATAGTCAAAGCTCAGAAATTCATTTGTCTTATGTCCATCTCAAAGACGGGCAGGTTGCTAAACCTGAGACTCAGAAATGAGTGACGTATGAGTAGTTTTTCCTAAAGTTCAGAGAAATTCTTTCATTTCCAAGGTAATGCAACACCTTTGCATACACTGCTAGGGGTATAACTTCTATTTGAGGGGTAGCAAACCCCCAGATGGCTTTGTTCATCCCAGACAGGCTAGGAATGGCAGCACATAGCTATATCTCCAAGTGTTTTTGTAGAATTCTCTTGATGTGTGTGGGATTTTCATTGTGAAGGCGCAAAGAAACCATTTCGTGCTCAGAAAGGCCTGACTTGCACCCAAGCTGAAGCACATAAACTCTGTCTTGCAGTAGCAGTGAGCTAAAAGAAATTACTTGTTTAGACTTTTCATGCTTTTAAAGGACTTCTCAGCTTGTGATTGAATTTAGGAAACAGGTTCCAGTTTCAGGATTTATTTTGTGGGTGCTGGAAGTACTTATTTTTTAGAACAAGAATTCTCCATTCTTTTATTTGATTTCCTGCCAGTTTCCTTCAGTTTTAGTTTTGATTTTTCGCCTTTTCAGTTCACAACTTAAATAAAGGGAGAAGAAAACCTGGCACAGAAGAAATCAATTGTATAAAACCCAAGAATAGATTTTCTCACTTTTCTATTTCATATTCCCTTGACATTTCCTTCATGTGTTAAGAATCCTCAATTCCTTATAACAACAGAAAATAATAAATGCTGCAGACAGAACCACTCTGTCTGCATCAGCTCAATTCCTTTATTATCAGTAGTTTATTGTGCATGACACTGCATGTCTGATCATGGATTCCTCAGGCCGACAGACCTGCTGCTGAAATCAAAGGCAGTTTTGGCAGCAGCCACAGGAGTGCACTGGCACAGTCACAGGTTATGTGCTTCAGGGAAAGTGCCATCGCACTTTGGAGCAGAAAGGAGTAAGTTAAAAGGTGAAGGAAATGATGGCTCCAGTATTTAATATTTCTGTTTCTTTTTTTCTTTCAGTTTTATTGACGTGGGAAATGCAGAGCTGTAGTGTTTACATTAACCCCTGCTGCGGAGAAGGTCTGGAGTAGATATAAAAATGGTTGGAAAGACTGTGGGATGATGCTTTTCAGGATCTAATACTTTCAATTATTTTTTAAGAGTAACCTCTGTGCGATTTTTTTTCCTACTAGAGTAGTTGCTTTGAAAGTGATATAACTATATGCAAATTAATCTACAGTTAAAATGGAAGTAAAGCTGAAATAGAAGTAGCTATTGACATTTTTAAAAATGAAATTAATTTTAGAGAAACAGTTTTTGTTACTTGCTTTTGTTTTTGATTGTGAGGAGCTGAACTAGCTAAGTAAGGTCTGGCTGGAATGATTCCCCTTGTGCAAATGTGATTAATTTGTTTCACTCCCACTTGCATAGTTGATCATATTAAGCAAGGCTACCAGTGCCTTTATGGCCCCTAAGAAGCTCCAAACGATGCTACAATTAAATGTGGTTACTGTGACAAGGTCAATTGGGTCAAGTCCTCTGAAAATAGGATGCAGGGGAGTCCTTGCTCAAGTCGGCATTTCTACATTTGGAAATTTCCAGACATTTCTTAGAAGAGCTTGCAGTGACCTCTGAAGGCCATGCAGTAGAAAACCAGCAATCTGAAAATTCCTTTCTTTTCCTCACTGGTAACATTTTTTTCTAATGAGGTGCAGGAGCTATGTAGGCATTTTTCAGGAAGGCAGAGGTTGCAACCCTAATTAGTTAATGGGGTGCTATAGAAGTGCTAGGAAATGGGGAGAGACTAGGAAAAGGATATCTGTAGAGTTCTGGCTTAGAAGAACACTCAGGAAACCAAAAGTTGACTAGCAATTTGTGTGCTGCTCTGGGGGCAAGCAGGCTGGGAGCATTTGCTATGAGCACCGTCCATTTCATGTGCTTTTTGATGGAATATCCACAACTGCATAATCCATAGGGAGTTGCCTGCCCATAGGTTCTTGTTCTTTGACAGATCTGTCACACTTCTCAGAGATCAAGATGCAAAATCCATCACTCAGAGACATGCTATATGTGTATCAGATACTTTCTGGGGGATGAAGAGTCCATTAAATAGCAAGTCCCTAAACTCATCCATATGAAGAATTCACATCTATGACAGATAGAATATGGAGAGTACCCATCGTCTAACAGGTGATCTGAGTCTAATGTGCTACTAAAGCACTATAAATATTCATTTTATTTCAGCCTCTTAGAGGCTCTGTGGGTGATCCCAGAGGGACAGGAGCTGCTTATGCAGAACCTGTGTAGGAGCAGCAAGATCATCTTGTATGAGGGGCATCACGGGCAGCAATGGCACTCCCAGCACTGGCAGTTTGAGGCAAGCATACCAGTGCCTGCATGATACAGAGCTGCAGATCTGACCTTCACAATGAAGCTTATGGTAGAGTTCTGTAAACTGTGCTACATAGTAGAGGAAGAGCGAATGAAGTCATATATACAACAGCTAGTGAATCTGTAAGAAGTGAAGGCACAGCGGATATATTGTTCATTAAAGGAGGTAGCCAAAATGTGGAAATCAATGGCATTAAGACAAGAGTAATCAGCTGGTTGAAGTCATGGGGAATTCTCTGTTACAAGAATTTTCTCTCTTCTTCAGTCACTGTGAAGAATATGAGCGATTCACCTACTTCAGCCTGTCAAATTAAAATGCCAGGAATTCTAGTGTACCTTCTCTGTTTCTCCTTATGACTCCATTTGTAGGTTCTTTATGAATTTCCTTTGACTATGAAGGCAAAGATGTGAGATTTGCATTGAAAACAGATTTTATGATTAAACAAGAGCTCAAGTACTGGGTTCATGGTTTGGTGTAGAATTCTCATTCAGGCTCAAGTCTGAAGTTCCTGAAAACTTAAGGGAGGTTTTATTAAAAAAAACCCTCAAGCATCTTGGCTGTGGCTGAAGTTTGGGCTTTAGATTATAACCAAATGAAAAACATGTAGAGGTTCAAACTTACATCCAAAGTGAAGGGTATTTCAGATTTATTTTCTGGCCTACTTACACATGATCTTTTTTTTGTTTTTCCTAGCTCATTTCTGATGTCTGTTTTGAGTGCTGTGGGTGGTGCTGCATTTCATTAGTTCTGAGATCTCTGGTGGTGGTTTCAAGCTATGCATTGACTACTACATGGCCACCTTCTGCACTGGCAGGTGCCACAGTGTAGTCACACTCCTCCTGACCCTCTGTGAGAATCCAGCTGGTGCCCTCTGGCAGCAGCTGGACCTGACCTTGCACACAGTCATCCTTTGTCTGTCTCTGGGTTTGCCATGGGGGGCAGCAGCACTGAGGAAAGCAGAGCTGGCCAGGGCTCTGGGCAACATCATGCCCATACTCTGTTAAGATTTACTTCTGTACAGTGTCAGTGAGTGTTTGATTGGACATACTGGGGGAAGAGCAGTATGTGGATTTAGGCTTGGGATACTGCTAAACCTTCATGAACTTTGCTGAAAAGGTACCTCTGTGTGCGTTTTCCAGGCACCACAATCCTCAAACTCATGGGACAAAGGTAAAATCTGTGTTAATAAACTTTCTTTAAAAGTGTCACACAGCTGGTTAAGTTTCTTTAACAGCAACAGCCATTGAGAGGTCATTTTGAAAAGTAATTTTAAAAAGTCTGCAGTGTAAAAATGCATTACCTGGGTTGTCTGTTGGTATCCTCTTCATGCTGCAGCTGCTGAGTTGAACAATTCAGCCATAATATTACAGTGATGCCTGTGAAGCTTTTGTGGATATTTATCTCCTCTTCACCTCTTACTCCTGTTGTCCATGGTCCTTTGATCTCCCTTCAGCTCATCTGTTGGGTTTCCTTTGCTCCACCAGAGAGCTGAGAAAGTAAATCAGTTGAATTTTTTCTCTCAAGTCATGTCTCAAGCTTCAGTCTTTACTTTTGAGGAAGTCAGTATTTCAGTTCTCCCTGTTAAGGACAGCAGCTACCAGAGAACCCCCTACCACTCCTCACCTGTGCAGGAGGCAGGACTTGTTCCAGTATTTCCCTGCATGAATCTGCACTTTGGACTGGAGACCCCTGAGCAAGGGCAGGTCAGAAAACCCACAGGATTCAGCCCATCCCTTTGCAGAGGTAGCAGCTCGTTTTTGAAAGCAGTACAGTCACGTTTGCTCTCTGTTATCCCTCAGCTGATGAACTCAGCTTAGTAACAGAAGCTGAAATCTTGTGGATGCAGAGGGAAGAGCTTTCTCATGCTATTTCAACACTGTAGAAAAAGATTCTCCCTTTTTCTTCTAATGATGTTGCAGAGTATCCCCACCCTCCACTCTAAGTACCAGCAGCACATCTTCAGCCAACACGGTAAAAAGCCAACAGTGTAGATTTAAATTACTCACTCTACCTGACATAACCCTGACCAGACCCTATCAAACCCAGAACCTCCTGTTTGAGCAGAGGGAGGCAGAGACAATGACCCACTCCTGAGGGAAACGATTCCTGCCTGGCAGGGTGCTCAGAAGCTGCAGTGATGCAACACACCGGCAGCACCAGGGACTGGGGGATGTCCTGCTTTGCTTTGTCGTGGGGCACTCTGTTATGCTGGGATGTGACACTAGATGGTGCATTCGCCAAATGATTGGAACAGACGGATCTTCCCAATGCCGAAACCTTTTGGCGCAAGGCTGACGGTAACTGCCCCATTTGCTGAGTAATCACAGCACATCCTTTCCACAGCTTTTCACAAAAGTGACTCTTCCGTGCAAGAGTCGAATTCTGTGCTTCCACAGCTGCCAGGGTGGCACTTTGAAACTTTGGCACTGTAGGTTTGAGGGATTTTTTGTCTGGTCACAGATTAAGTTAACAAATCACTTAGAAACAAGCAAACTTCATTGTCATGTTGAGTTTGAGGGATGCTTGAGGTTGGCTAGAGGAGGTGTATTATCCCACTCTTTCCCTTGGTTGTCTGGTTTAGGCCTTCATCCTTCCAATGCTTACTACATACTGAATGTATGACCATGTATTTTAATATTTTTAGGGTAGGGTCTTAGCCCTTACCTACAAGGAATAAATTATACTGAATTAACTACACTGATTTAGAAATTGATTTAGTTAAATCAGTACAACTCTCCTGTGCACTTTATACCACTTCAGTTTAAGTCATGAATCAGTGAGTGACGAATCAATTCTGTTGGCAGAGAGTGAGAAAGATTAGACTAGATCTTCAGGTCTTCTGTCTCAGTATTTATTAGGCTAAGGCCTCTTCAGGGCTTGTTGCTGTTCTCTTTAATTTTCTCTGCCTAATGGACCTGATCCAGCTCTTGATGGCGTAAATGAGGGGTTTTCCATGACCTCCAGCTGGGAGCTGGCGATGGCAATATCTTTATTAGAAACCTAGAGAGCCTTAGAATGACAAATAACTTAAGCCCATCTCCTTGCTGCATACCGAGTTCTCAAATTGTGTCTCATATTGCAGAAGTCACCTCTGCAATGACAAATGTGTCATTCTACATTCAGGGCTGGAAAATTCATCCTCTAAAGACAGCAATCTCTACTAACATTGTGCGAGGGGTCACAATCTGATTTGATTTTCTCTACAACAGCTGATAACATACACTTTTAGGAGGGATGAAAATAATTCTCCTCAGGAATTCCCACAAATTTTGTGCATTCTGGTTGGATAGACTCAGGACTCAGGTTACTCCTAGTTTTGTAGCAGCTTAACCAGAAACTAGACTGACGTTGCACTCAAATAGAAAAAATACAGCTTTTTCAAAATGTGTTTCAAAAAGTCTTGCTTTTTTTTTGTTGCTGTTCTCTTTCTCTACATTTCTTCACACTTCTACGAACTATTATTAATAAGAGGGATATCTGAGAATATGCTTAAGAATATACTGAGTTCTACTTACTGAAAATTTTGCTTATTGTTCCCAAAGCTTTGTACTCCTGTCTGTAGAGAGCAGCAGTTGAACTCTTGGACTGTCTGCCTATTCCAGGAAGAGTAATTCACTTGCTTACAAACCTAAGATTTTGGTTTAGTGCAAAGTAATCTTTCTCTTTCTGAACTGGACCTGAATAAAGCTGTAAACTCTTTAACCAACAATGTCCTGGCATACTATTACAATGCACCTACAGCTCCTGGAAGTCTTTGTATTTTGAGCAGTGATGCCACCTTCCACATCCATCTCTGTGCCAAATGTGATTTCTTGTGTTTTTTACAGGTTTATAATGGAACTTACATCTTTGCCTAAATTCCTTTGGGCAAATGACAACAAGCTTCTGCATCACCATTTTCCAGACACACTGGCTACTGTTCATACCACACAAGACATCCCTGAAGAAGTTGTTTTTGGGCCATGCATGCTCCAGAACACCCTGCTGGACACTGTAGCTTTCATTGCTCTCAAGTGTTCTGATAGACGGAACATCCACTATGTGTTTAAGGTATGAGAAAAATATGAGTGTTTAATGTTAGACCTATCAGAAAGAGTTACACCATCCCTGAGAAGGTAACTTGGCAAGGGGTAGGTTTTTGTTTTGTTCAGCACAAGTAACAGCTCCTTCAAAGAGAATGGGCCAGTGCATTTCTGATTTATGAGCTGTAGACTGGAAGGGCCTAGTTAAAACTGTTTCGTTTGCAGGAAGAATACAAAGTCCCACTTCTATGCTGATGACTGATGACCTGCTTCAGATCTGACTTGGAATAGGCAGGAAGAGGGACAAATAGTTTAGTGACCTCTAGTTCAGGTTTTGTCAGGACAAAGCAGGTTTATCAGGAGGTGTGACAGCCCTGTGAGAACAGAGGGAGAAGACTGTGGCATTGCACTGATTCATGCAGGTGGTACATTCACAGCATTTACTTACAGATCTGGGCAGCTGCTACCCCCGTGCGTTCAGTTATCCTTAAAAGTGAAACCACAGTGGCAGTGGTTTGGGCAGCCACAAGTTAACTGCTTTTAGTACATAGACCTCCTAAAGTTACCTTAGATCTATGTCTGTGCTACATTTTTCAGTCACTGTAGGGAAGGCAGAAACCCCAGGATTGTAATGGGCTGTTAACTGTCAAGCTCTAGTTCCCCAAATTTTTTTCTGTTCCATAGCCACTGTTTACCATGCTGACCTCTTACCCTGGCTTTCTTCGTCTTGGAGTGCGTTTCAGTCACCATTGGTCTAGATGAAGACAAAGAGGTGTTTTACAGTGTGAGCAAAGCAAATTTCCCACATTCTGTGACATGGGTGGATCTGGGAGAGATCCGTCTTAGGTTTGCCTAAGATTTCTTTGCTCTGGAGGAGACAAATCCCAAGGCGTATGTGTAACATGGAAGATGCAATTGTTGGGACATAACCTGTTCTACAGTTCTGCTTTAAACAAATTAAGAGAGAGAAGAAGAGGCTTCAGGGTTTATCTGACTGTTTTGAGTCTCTGGCACAAGTTTGCTTTTTTGGACAGCGTTATTAGTACTCCAGAAGACCAAAAAACTCTCTGGAGAGACCTGTCCTGAAATGAGGCTTTATTTTTGAAATATTTCTGTATTTCTCCTGGGAGTTTTGAATTACTGTAGAGAGAGCCTCAAAGGTTTTCTACATTGGAAGAGCCCTCTAGAGGGATGGCTTTAGTGTTTTTCTACACTTGAGCTAAGTAATTGCTATGCAGGAGTGAAATTGGATGCCTGAGTTGGCTCAGATCTCTGTCTTTTGGCAGTAAATACATGAAATTCTGTGCAAGTAGCTGTTTCAGATGCAATCGGTAGTCTCATATCCTCTTAACTACCCATAATTAAACCTTCCAGAAATCAGGAACTACCATTAAGCTCCTGACTTTGTGTGTAGTAATTAATTATATTCAGTCACGATACTATGTTGTCATCATGGCACTGAAGTGCAAAACAAGAAATGTTTTTTGCTATGCTGGCTATAGTAGAGACAGAATACACACAGGAATAATTTGGCAAGGTGGATTTGTTGCAACTGAGATTTCTGTTCATCATAGTTCATCAGCACTCCTGCAAGACTTTGGGGAATATTATTTCTAACAAGGGTTTCATCATCTTGGGCTTTTTTGTTTACACCAAAGGGGGACTTCATAATTTTTTTTTTTTTTTATCATTTTCTTGGAGACCTTAATTTGAGCTCCTTGGCCCAGTTTGTATACCTGGGCAAAGAAGATGGCTTGGCAGCCATTGGCACATGTAGTTCTTCCCAGCTGAGTTGCTCTGCCCCTTACAGCTTCTTGGGGGTATCAAGGAAGAGCCTTATTTTCTCTCTTCTCCTCCAGCATCTCCCAAGGGAGCCATGTTGCCTCCATAGCCCAGCTATGACTGAGATGGTGGGCTGTGAAGACCTTACTTCATATATGGGTGCAAAGGATGGATCTGGGGGATTGACATCTCCAGGAGAGGGTGGATTTGCTGGGTTTATAGTGTCTCTAAACACATGGAAAAACTAAAGCTGGTTCATGCTTCTAGTTGGCAGAACCCAGATCTTATCCCACGTCTCGTGCTCCTCCTCACCTACTTGAAGCTCACTGAGGTCGTGCCCTGGAGTCCTGGTTCCTGGCAGAGCTGTGCTCCCTTTGACTTTTGCTTAGAGCACCGGGTGGCTGCTCAGTATTTCTGAAGCACAGCAACTAAAATATGACAGCCTCTGTCGTAGCTATTAGTTACAGCCACTGTGTGTGGGTGGGTGTTCTTGTGTTGCTGTCAGACACTTGTATTTCTCAATCATTGTTAATGACCGTGGCATTTAGAGACAACCAGTTACAGGGCATGCTAATTTATTTTCTCTTTTACACTAATTAACTCTTATCCTAATGGTCTCTTAATGTTTCATTCTTGTATCCAGGCTACTAATGTGATCAAACTTTTCATGGTAGGTAATGGTCAGTTAAAACCAGACAAATAATTAGCCAAAATATTGTTTCTGGTACCAAACACCAATGAATGGCTGCCCTGCAATTAGTGGAAAACAAAGAGCTATACATTGCTTAGGGTGAAATTTAGATCATACTTGTCATTAGGCATTTTTCATTTCCAAACTTCTTCCTTTCTAAATAATGACTTAGTGCTTCAAAAATTAGTTGAGGCTTTTATGCATAAAGATGTTGCCCTTGATCGCCCTGTGTTTCAGCCTTCAAGCTATGAAAATCTTCTCCATCTTTCAAATGTTGCAGAGGACGCAGATCTGCTGTGGTAAACACCAAGGAAAAACCTATAAAGAATTAAATCATTCCTTATTCAATGTAATGAAGTGACTAAGATTGGAGTCACACACTGAATGAGGAAGACAAAGCCAAACGTTTTGTACTTACATTATTTCATGGTCAACCTGTGACTAAATGACTCAGGAGTCCTGTGGAGTAAAAATTATATGTGATTTAGGACTATGCTGTAATATACACACAGAAGAGCAACAGGCTTAATACTATTTTTTTAACTTCTTAGTGCCTGATCTTACAACCTGAGAAATGTTTTTTAACTTAATGTGTTTGGTATTTCTGAGTGCACACAAATTGAAAGTAAATCAACCCCTTGCAAGTCTCAGAAATTATTTAACAAAAAAATATTGATCTGATGAGGTTTATCTGTTTATATACCTTGAAATGAATTTAATTAATCTAGCAAAAGTAAAAAAGGAATATATAATTTCGTTGCTGAAAAGAAATCATATAAGTGCTTCTTAGATGTACATATTAAAATCTGTATTTTATGTAATCTAGCCAGATATGCAGATGTCTGCTTCGTGTATAGAATCAAATAACCATGATTTTTCTTATACCTCCTGATCCATATCCTCTTATGTCAGTGAAAAACTCCATATGCAACTGTCCTGGGTGTATGTTCATTCCCAGTTTCACCCTGCACTGATAAAGGGGTCTGCACATCTCTCAGCCCCCAAGTGAAAGCACTCACACATCTCCTGACTCACATCCCATTCTCCCATGGAATTGAGACCCCTTCTTAGAGAGGATCACAGCTCCTGTACCTCTGTGATCCACGCCTGGCACAGTCCCACGGGATGGTCTGCACAGGACTGGGGTAGAGACTGACCAACAAACCAGGCCAGGCTTTGCCATGGGAGCTTACACACGAGCAGTGGTGTCTCCTCCTCCCTCCCACACAGCTGAATCCCCAGACCTCTCAGCCTTCGCACTGGGGAAGCCCTCTCCCTATGATGCCTTTGGATTTGGTGACACTGGCAGAGCTATTGGGCTCACAGCTTTGTCATATGTGCTCACATGAGGCACAAAACAGGCTTTGCTCTTGGAGTGGATAAAAATCTTGCTTTGGGCCTAAAGACCTGTAACTTCCCTTCTTTGTGTCCTGTCTCACAGGTGGATGTTACCTCTGTGCACAGTCCCACAGGGCTGCCTTGGATGAGACTCGTACAAGCAGCTGCCCATAGCAAGGAGCAGAACTTGGAAGCTTACTTAGAAAACAGTCAGTTATACTATCGCTCCACCAGGAAAATCAGTAAAAATGAGGAACTGCTTGTCTGGTATGATGAGGAGCTTTCCAGCCTCTTGGGTTTCAATGAGCTAAAAGCTCAGAGTCCCCAGAATGGTAAGTACCAAATTGCTGACTGCAGGAGTCACTGAAGACAGAAGTGAGTCTGCATCTTCTTTAATTGTCTTGTAATAGTAGAAAACATGTCTAAATCCTTAACTTGTCTGCTAAGAGAAAAGACCTGCTTTGAAGTTTGAGCTGGAGGCACAGAGCAAGAACTAATTTGCATTCTTAATGCCATTCTCATTGCTACTTTCCAGCAGAGGGTGGTGCACTAGGGATTCATGCTGACATTTTTGAGCTATGCAATGGAAATCTGTGCACTTTGATAACTTGGAATCCTAAAAGTCTAAAGTATCAGTTGGAAATTGGCCTTTTTTAGCTTATTGAGAAATCAGGTACAGGCTAGTGTTCAGCTTTAATCTTGTAAATGAGAATGGCTTTAAAAATATATAACAAACCTGCATACACTGCATACAGCACAATCTGCCTATTTACTGTGGGACACAGTGGAAGTGAGGAAAAGGGCAAGCTTTAATTTCTGAGATGTTGCTGGAAATTCATTGCTCCAAAAGAAATTGACCTGGAAGTTGTTACAAAACTAAAAATCCAGATTACAGGGACACCAAGCAAGTCAATCAGGTCCATGCCAAGTCTGACTGCAGCTGTCATTTGCTCCAAACTTTACCTAGTTAGACTGGAACAAAACCCTTTCTACACTCCCTTTAGCTGATTTAAACAAAGCTTATGTAGATTGGTTAGTAAAGGTGTAGGTTGGTAAAGATATGAGTTAGCAAATTTACATGGTAATGTTCTTGTCTGTAAATTAGTGTTAAATTAATACAGACACATTCATATCAGGAACCAACTAAGTCATTCCAGCTGGTTTGAGTGTATTCTGTTAGTTTCTGTGTAGACACACACTGCCAGCCCTTTGGATTTAGCAGGGAAAAGTGTTACTTGCACAAGAAACGCTATATCTAGACTCAAGACTTTAATCTCACAAGTATACTGTTCCACCCATTTCAGCAGCCTTATGTTCTTGTAAAAAGTTCAGCTTCTTTAGTTTTTAAAATGATCTAACCTGTCCTGAGTCCCAAGTTAGGGCACCTGGCTAGGTATCCCAGGCCTCAGGTGCAGGGTGGCATCACTTGCATTTTAAAACTGCTGTGTTGTGAAATAACGTAGCATGGATATTGTTTACAAGGGTTAAGATGTACCACATTTGTGTTGATTGCTGAATTTTGTATCTGTTCATGGGCAATCAATCAGCCCAATGAACCAGAGGTGCAGTAGGTCTGAAGGCCAAAAGGAAAGAGTGTTCCTTATTCCTCCTGTCCATCACTGGCATTGTTTCAATTTGAACATCATTTTCTGTGCTACAGACGTGTATGCCTTAAGGCATATAACAGCTTACCAAATGAGCATGAGTAAGGGCTTCAGGCATTAAGGTCAGATGATTTTTGAACAGTATTAAACTTCCAGAGTATCCTAAAAATAGAGGCTTATGTCAAAATCTTTGAATCTTGGTCTAAAACTCATTATTGCTTGGATATATAGTATTTAATGTTCATCCTGAATTAAAGCCAGTGACTTAGTCAAGAAATGTAGACCCAAATCTGGGTTTAGACTTCAAATCATTGTAAGGTCTAAATGGTTTTATCTAGATCATGATGTACTGGCCATTTTATTTGACTTACTTGCCATTATTTTTATGTAATATAATTACATTTTATGTAATAAAATTTAGGCTTGAGAGTCTAAATGAAATAATTTCTGCCAGTAGCACAGAAACATGGAAGCAAATAAGAGTGAACCATTTTGCATAGCAGGAAGGGACCTGATTCTGCACTGGCATTAGTTTTACCAGTGTAACCTTGTATGACACAAGAGGTGTTTCTGGGTTTTTTGTGTCAATGACAGGATCAATGACTGCATCCATCCATGATTCCACCTTTGCAAAACTCATCACTTGTTGTCTGTTTCTGCAGAGTTGAGATGCCAAGAATGTGACCGAGTGTTTAAATGTGAGCATTCCTATCTGTCCCATGTCCGCTTCCTCTGTGTCCCAGAGAAGAGCGCTCTGCTGTGGAGAAACTTCCAGAACCCTAGAACGGAAAAGAGCAACCTAGCTGAGCAGACCACAAATTTCCACAGTCTGGCAAGGGATCTGGAATTCAAAATGGCAGCTTGTCAAGATGATGTTCTCATTGGAGAAAGGAGAGCAAAATCTGAGGAGGCTGAAAACAACAGGAAAAGGAAAACAGTGTTGTTGGAGAAAACCAATAATTTGACTGAGGAATGTAACTGTGGGGGCAAGGAAGAGGTTGGGGGAGAGAATGCATTGGCTGGTTCTTTCTGGAAGCTTAGTTCAGGGAGGCAGTCAACTAGGAAGGGTGCTTTAGAGCAGAAGCAGAGTGCTTTCACTGAGGTCAGAAGGATGAAAGAGAAGCTGAGGCATGAGAGACTGCAGGAACCAGAACAGGAGGATGGCACAGTCCCCCTTGGTAAAGAGCAGGTATCAAAGGAAGTGTTGCTGAACTCCTCTGGGAGTGCATTCTCCTTTGTTTGGCCCACCAGAGCTCGGGGTGAACAGAAGAGTGCTTTCAGCAAACCCAGTAAGTGTGTAATAGAAAGAGCTGCAGTAAATTCTTCCCATCCCATGAGTGAGTCAGCAAAGAGCCTGGGGGAGCTGTCTGGCTTCATTGCCACCGCAGACATCATGTGCTGCAGCACTCTTCTCAATTCCAAGTTCTTTGTCAGTGATTTGTGTAATGCTCAGATGCTGCAGACAAGCATCACTCGGAGCAATGTTTTCCCATATACCTCAGAACCGTGGCCCAAGCAGGCAGGAGGACAGTTACAAAACACAACCACCTCTTCCTCCTCCTCCTCTTCCTTGACTCTTCTTCCCCCCACCTTCACATCTTTTGGAGTGGCTGCCCAGAACTGGTGTGCCAAATGCAACCTGTCCTTTCGCATGACATCTGATTTAGTCTTCCACATGCGGTCACATCACAAAAAAGAATACTCCTCGACTGAATCCCAGTGCAAGAGGAGACGAGAGGAGAAGCTGACATGTCCCATTTGCCATGAGTACTTCCGGGAACGCCATCATTTATCCCGGCACATGACTTCTCATAATTAGAGCTGTGCAGACAGATGTCACCAAGGGGCCAGGCAGGCTGGATGAAGAAGGGAATGATAGTTCACTTATATCCATTTCTTTTTGAGTTTACATTAATTTCTTTCAGGAAATCACTGTTTACAATAATTCATAGTAGATGCTTTGCAAAAAAAAATGTAAAATGTTTACAAGAGTCTTGAGTGGGTTTTAAGTTTTGAAAACTCAACCTAGCCCTTGTCAACCTATTTTTGAGGAAATAAAATAGTGAAATGAAGCCACATGCGGTGTTAATTTGCAGAGTAGGGAACAAAATTATAGTCAAACAGAGTTGTTTTGGTTATGTTTGATTTGCTGGTGTCTGTGCAGTACAATTTAAATACAGAAATAACAACCATTCCTCTTTGAATGAGGAACCTTCAAGCATTTAAAAAATCAGAGCTTATATGCTAAAAGAAAATAAGTTACTCTTTCTAGCAGCACTGGTGGACTCTTACTCCTTTATGTTAGCTGAATCAGCTGTCTTACCAAATTTTTGAGTTAAAAAATTTTACCATCTCCTTGGCTTTGAAAGGGACCTGAATCTAAGACTATTTGAAATCTATGACCATCAACAACTGACCAGCAGACTGACAAAGAGGATGGGACTTCTAAAGCAGAATATCCAAGTTCTGTTCTATGCTCTGCTGTTTTTGAAAAATCTTTTACACTGTGAAATCAACCTGGGTCTGTATCAAAGTGTGAGCTGTTGTCAACCTCATTGTGTAGACAGAGATCTGATGGGAGTAGAGTTTAGGCTGTGCTTTTCAGGTTTTGGATATACCAAAGGAAGCAGTTAGCGTATCTGAACTACAATTAGCCACTGATAGATAGAATCTGCACACTTTAATTGTGGATGGTAGGCTCTGTTCTCATAACTGCTAGAAGAGGAACACAAAATGATACAGGTGTACATGAATTGCACTGCATTAGACCAGCTTGTCTATCCTCTGGTTTCTACGTGGACCAATTCCAACTTTTTTAAAAAAGAAAGTGGCATATTCTTTTTCTTGCCTGTCCATGAGACATTTTTCTCTTGTCTACTTTGTTTTGAGCTTTGCTGAGTCTCAGAAGCAGATAAATTTATACTGCTCTGGGTGGGAGGAAACACTGTCTATTGTTACTGCAGCCCATCTAATTAGCCTTTCATTACTTTTAAAACCCATTTAGGGGCTTGATTTTGATAGTTTATGACAATGTGTTCTTCAAGCAGTCATTTACCCTGCTCTTGCATAGTATTTTTTTCAGGCTGTCTGATGATTTTGTGGCCTGTCTCTGAACACCACCTGCCTCATCAAGGGCTATTATTCCCTTTCAGACAGAGAATGATCAGAAACCAGTCTTTTCCCTGCTGAGAGTAGAGGACATTTCAATATGCTCTCTATGTTCCACCATACTAATGGTGCACTCCAGTGGTTTTGGTATACTGGACAGAATGTTGAGTTACCGTGACGATGTTTACTTGCCTGATAATGCAAGTATCAGCAAGTAAACACACCTGAACGATAAAGAGAGACTGGCAGTCTTAGGCTGTCAGCTGGAACCGACATACTACACTCATTGTCACCTCTTGGGAGATTTCTATACGTCAGGAGATTGTATTTTTCCCAATATATTGCTGTTGAACATTAATACATGGCTGTTTCCTGTTAATACAAACACCCGTCTTACTGCAGGCCAACCACTGGCTGTGCACCCAGCTTTATTTTTGAAACATAAAGTGATAAAACTGTTACATTATGCCTTTGAGTTCAGAAGACAGTTCTGGTTGGATTGTAACACAGCTTTCCAAGGTCAGTCGTGGAAGCTCTTTCACTCGAATCATTAAGAACCAAAATGAACAAAGACTTTGAAACATGGACCACAGGGAACAACCTTGCATTGAGTAGGGGATGGTGTGGTTTCCCTGTAATCTTTCCATCTCTATATTGTGTCCAATAACATTTACTGTGTAAGGAATATATTTATGGCAAAGTTTAATGGGTCAAATTTCACTCCACCTGGGTGCCAGCCAGTTTACTGTAAAGTCAGTGTCCATAAAGTGTAATGAAGGACTTTGTGGTGTAACTGCATTCATATGTGGTCAGGGTTATTTTTCCCACTAGTAGTTTAGGCCAGATTGTGATCTCATTTATTCCAGTGCAAATCCAGAATAATTCCATGTTGCTACTCCTTATTTACATTAATTACTTTAAGATCAGCCTGGCCCAGTATAAATAAGACTAAAGATTTTTTGGTACCATTACTGCAAAATGTTCTCTTCTGTACTTACTGAAAGATACCGTGTTTTCTTAAGAGTTTTATGATTAGAAACCTAGCTTCAGATTTCTTCTGGAAAAAGACAGGACCAGCTGTATAATGCTCCCCAGTATTATTTTGGCACATCACTTCAACATTACCCTGCTCCAAATGCCTGTTTTTCCAGTGCACTACACCTGGTGTATAATTTAGATCAGAATGAAGCGGTACCAAATCTTACTGGTTACATGGTTTCACTGATTTTGTGTTGGACAAACTGTAGAAAATCAACCACTGAAAAACAGATGCTAAATCTCAAAACTCTTCAAATGGTGTGTTAGACCTACAGCCTGAGAGTTCTCACCAGTAACCAAGCTTCTTCACTCTGCTTATGGTATGCGGCTTAAGCAGCAAGATTAGAGGAAGAGATAGCTTCCCTTTATGTCATGGAGTTGTTTTCTTTGGGAAAAAAGTAAAGGTAAGAACTCTTAGCCAGTTTCCTTGTGGTCATATCTCAGCCACAGCAATTTATATGCTGTGATGCCAAGCAATGTAGGAATGCCTTCTGTGCACAGAGAGAGAGTTATGAAGAGAAGCAGTTATGAAAAGTGGCAGAGTTGATTCAAAATGCAAAAATGAGGAGAGGTTTTTAATAAGCTTTATTTCTGGTACTTTCCTCACCTCGTCCAGCTCAGGGATAGTGCATTGTGGTCCTGGTCTATAAAGATTTAGGATTTCCCTCTTGCAACATGGAAATCACATTGCAGGCAATGTGTGCAATGCTACCCTTGTTCTTTTGTAGGTGGCTATCAGCATAAAGATTGCATTAACAAATTGCTTCTTATTCTGAGATAAAGGACTTTGTGAACTAAGACTTATTTAAACACATAGTGAACCATACAGCCAAACAATATGACATCTTGTTGCCTGCTGCATCTGTGCTGGTATCAGTGCAAAACCACACAGATGCCAACAGAACCAGAGCTTTGTTCCCTATGTGTAAAACCAGCTCTTGTGTAAAGCTCCTTGTGCAGGCACAGTGAAAGTCTTTTATGTGCCTCAAATTTAACTGAGCGTCTCATCTAAACTGGGTTACATAAACTGGGGGGCTTATCCAAAATTTTTGCAGATTTTATTTCTTTAAATGAAAATATTAATATTAAAGCTGAGTGAACCAAATGTTGAACAGGCAGAAGGAAGCCTAACAAGACAAAGAAAAACAAACTTCCTATAATTGAGTCATGCTGGAAGCTCATTTCCCCTTATGTCTAGAAGTCTGAAAATTTAAATTGGTGCAGATGAAATCCTGCTGGAAGGAAAGCACTCTACTAGAGCAGGGGGTTCATGGAGAAATGAAGGACTGCATTCTGTCCCTGTGAAATACTGTGATTTTACAGCAGCTATTTCTGTCCTTTCTACGAATAGAAATGCTAGGGAAGGGGGAAAAATAATATTGTTTTTAAAACAGGAGGAGACAATTTGTAGTGAGCTGACTGGTTCTTTTCCTGTCTTTGCTAGTAACTTCATTTTGATCAAACAGCTCTTTCTCATGACATGTTTCTGGATCAGTGAAAAAGGACACAACACAATGCTGTCAAGCTTAGCTGTGCAGGCTGTGTTTCTGCAATGGGTAATGAGTTTACTGATAGGAAATGCCATATTATGATATTTGTTCACTTCTGATCATTGATCCCTGAATTTTTTCTGATGAAGATGTGTTTCTCCATTGAAATGACACTCATTTTGCTTTTGAGAAATATATATTTACTTGGTTTTTATGAGGAAATTTTTCACTAATCAAGGCAGTCTGTATGCTTCCTTGGATCTACAGGGCACAGTTTGCAAATCACTGGACTAAGGCAGCACAAAAGAAATAAAATCTGGCTGTCATTTCTTGGTTAGGGTTCTATGAATGCTGGAAGGAGAAAGATGAGGCTGCTAGGCAGTCTGATACAACAACTCAATTCTTCCTTCCTTTAAAAGGAACATGATTAGGATTAAAATTCAGGAAGTTATTCTGGGTGGGATGATAAGAAAATAGTGCTAGAAACTGTAGAATGTCCATGTCACCTCTGGAACCAGATGAGAGAAGGATGGAAGTTTCATCATATTTCCTGTTGTGTTCTGGAAGGGCACTTCTCAAATTGTTTGTCCCACCCTAAAAACCTTCTGTCTAACTTTCTCATTTAAGCCGCAAACCATGGACTTCCCATAACTAATTTGCATTTGTGCTTTTGTGATTTTCATACTTTTCAATGCAGTGTAATTTTCTACACAATTACTGGCTGCAGTTGTGTGAGGTCTAAACCCATTGGGCATAACTATGACATAGCAGTTTGTGAAGACAGGAAAAATTGCTTTTAACACACCGGCCTTTGTTAAGTCTGGCAGTTTCAATATTAATTAGCCAGTACTATGAAATAGCAAATAATATTTTGTCAAGTAATAAAATTTCTCAAGGTTGCACAATAGTTTCCCAATGAAATTGATCACTTTAGTGAATTAACAGCATTATTGTTTTAAAATGGACTCACCAGCAATTGCATCTTCATTGTTTGTCTTTCCAACTGGATTCCAATTTCTAGACATATTTATTATACATATGTATTTTCCATATTACTCTGGGAAGAATTTATTTGTAATTTGTTCCCATATGGTATAGCTTTTTGTCCTTGAATGGATGGCTAAAGTTTCTAAATATTGGGCTTAGCAATTAACGTTGTTTGTACATGACAGCACAACTGATTGTTTTTAGGAAAACAAAGCAGTTTATCTGGATCATTGAGATATTAAAGAGGCTTAAAAGACATTACAAGAAATACATTAATGTTGTTTACTCATACATTGACTACTCCATTTTTTTCCACATTAAGAATATTTAATATTCTTCATATATATGTCACTTTGCATGAAATTCTGTAGGGGTTTTAATTCATTAAAATATTTCCTACAACACTGATAAATTTAACAACAAGCTAGTGCATAAAAATCAGAACATGAAAATGTCTTAAAAGAGTTCAGGTCACACTGAGTGTAGTTGATAAGTAATAAAAAAGACGGAAAATCTATTTAGTTCTTAAAACTTTCTTCCTGTAACAACTCGAAGTCATGTGTTTAACACAATTTATTAAAAAAAAATGTCAGGAACTTAAAAATGAGCAAATGAACACCAATGTGTAACTGCTGTAGACTCTAACTGAATTTTGGGGGACAACTTCCCTAATTTAATTACCTTACAGCTGGCAATTTTTAGAGATGAGAAAATCTGAGATCTAGATTAGAGTTACATGTATTTCTAAATAATTATGAAGGTAGATGTTTAACTAAGAATTGTAGGAAAGACAAGGAATGTTGTGCATTAAGCTCATGTCAATATCTCTGTGAGTTATCCTGGAAGACACTATCATTCATATGTAGCTTGATAGCAGGATGCAAAGGATATTTTTCAGCTTTTCTTTTTTTCTTTTCTGTCTGGGGCAGGAGAGAGCAATCTAAATTTAGCCTTAAGTGAAAACATATGATTATTTTCCTTGAGTCAGTTGATCTGGGCACAGGGTGAAAGAGTCAATGTACTGCCTTTGTCGTGCTTATCCTCCCCTCTGACAGACACAGAGAAGCAGGCATGTTCCTTTCAAATACCAGGAGCCTGGGCAACCCTGACAGACTGGTTATTTTTGGTACATCTAAGTGATGAAATGGAGAATAAATTTAGCTCTTGCAGTTTGGAAGACAGACTCTTCCAACTACTGTCCATTTTTAAAGATATATGAATAGGAATGTACACAATTTCCAAAGAAGAAGAAGAAGAGCCTTTTCTGTCTTTGAGGTTGTTCACATGCTTTCAATACTGACAACTGGGATTTCCTATGGGACCAAAGGAAATCTGTGATTGGTAGCTACACCTTAAAAAACTGTCACACTGAACGTTTATGTTTGATTACAGGAGAGGAATCCAGAAACGCCAGTGAATTATTGAAATATTTCAACCATGCACAGAAAGAGCTGGATTCCACAGAGTGGGGAAAAATGCCAGCATGTTGAAAAGGAGTCACTTTGAGCTATGTACAGGGACCCAATCACTGACCATAGAGATAGAAATGAAGCTCCCACTTCTTTCTAGGGTTTAAATTTGGGTAGCTAACTTTCTTTTCATAAGAACTAGGGACGTATTCCTCCACTGGGCTATCTAGAGCTGTGTAGGTGAGCATTGAGCATCTCCTTTGCTTTGATGAGTGCTGTTTCAGCTGGTGTTTCTATGTGAGGAGGGACTCCTTTCCCTTCCCACGAGGTGCTGTCTGCAGAGATGACTGATCTGGAGGTGGGGATGAAGGTGTAGAAGTTGGTTTCATCTACCTGATATGTCTGTGGGGAATGGCAGCCACCACTGGTCTGCTCCCCAATGATGAGAGCTCTGCCCAGTCTCTTCATTATGTATACAAACTCTTCAGCAGCCCCAGCTGTCACAGCACTGGTAAGGATGACCAACCCCTTCTGAGAGCCATACCTCTCCCCTGTAAGGTAGGAGAAAACCCATCAGAAATTAACCAATTTTCATAGATTTATTTGTGTAATAGAACAAAGACAAGCCAAGATAGAGGCTTTGCTCCCTACCTGCTATTAACCACCCAAGAAGTTTGGAAATTTACCTTGTACCTATGATAGTATAAAGTACTTTTAACACTAGCCCAGACTCTGTGCTGTAAAAAAAGGCTGTCTCCCTATGTGGTGCTCTTGTGCCATCAGTTTCTGTTTATGAGCTCCATAAGGAAATAAGCCAACTCATGATTACTGCTGTTAGCTCTGCTGTGGCTTTGACTTTTACAGGACCTCCAGGTCTCATCAGAGTAGCAGAATTGACAGGTGAGAAAACCAACATTTTCTACTGTTGCAGCAGGAGTAGTCAAAACTCATTCAGAAGCATCTTCATTTTCACCCTCATCCCTGCTCTAGGAACATGGCTATCATTAAGCTTGGCCTGCAACTGGGCAGGCATTATTTTATGAAATTACAATTATAGTGTTTTCCCACAGCTTTCTTATAGTTTGTAAGTGGAAGCTCTAAATGGCCTTTGTCCCAAACCCTTCAACAAATAGCCCTTTATTATTAGGATCTGAACCAAGTATCTCATTTTCATACACAAAACAGCTGACAGGAATAGAAAGGGTATTGAACCTTATTTTTAATATATCTCAACATGCTAGATACTTTTTGAGAGTTTAGTTTCTTTGAAAAAGTGACCAGTAGGTAATAACTAGGACTTGGTAACTTGAAAATTTAACTGCTCTAAAAATGTCAATCTATAAGTAAGTAATAGTATGACATTTAATTCCCATGCTAGATTCTAAGAGAGGGGCCCAATAGCACAGTAATTAATTTTCACACCATCTTTAGTCTTCTCATTTCACTATAAACATAATAACCATTAGAAGACTCTTTTCACAGTAGATATATATAATACAGGACCAGATCCAGCTCCTTTGAAGTTAATATGAGTCTGCCTGTTCTCTTTGATGGGATCTGGAATGTGTCCACAGAAATCATATCCCTTAGCACAACCCACCTCTGACTGCCTGGGAAAATAGATGGACCCTGTAGAATGTGACGAAGTTTAACCATTTCAGCATGATCCAGGCCAACAACTGCAGACACCATTAACTCTTTTGCTATTGTCTTAGCTTAAGAGGGGAAAATAATTAAACCCCGTTTCAGGCTTCTTAGCACTCTAACTGCAGTTTATGAGCACTGAAGCGCTCTGTTTCTGCATGTTGCAGCATCCTTTCAACTTCCACAAACTGGGGCAGGGTATGTGTGGGGTGGGTATGACACATTGCCAAATGTTTCAAACCCACCCAGATGTGCAATATTTAGTGTTTTTCTTTCTCTTTAGAGAAACTGGGGCATTATGTTTTCATCTGCTGATGTAGAGGATTACACAGGTAGGTAGTAGGGAACAACATAAAAACTGTACAGGAGCATTGGAAGACACATTACTAGAGGTCTAGGCAATACTGGATTCATTTTTAATTTTGGCAACTTTTAAAAGCAACAAGCTACACCAACAAGTTACAGCTGATGTACAGAGTATTTGGCTAAATTTCTGGGGACCAATTTACAGACCTCTGTTCCTAAAATACCCCATTCCTAGGATGATAAATTGTTATTTGTAGATGCCATTGAGGGACATGGCTGAAATGCATATTTTTTGGTTTCTACATTCTCTACACAGCTTGAGCTGATCATGGCAGGTCCTTTCACCAAATAATTTACAGGATTTAATGTCTCACTTTAAAATGCACAAGGAGAGACATCTGAAATGAAAAGCTTCTCTGAAAAGAAATGATCATTTACCTTTGAGCTGTGGCTGGGTCCATATCTCCTTTACTGAGTCACTGGGTCTGTCATAAATTTTGTCCAAGAGAACTGGGTGTCCTTCATCAAAGAAATATGAGCATAGGATTGCTATGGGTGTAGTGGAGCCGCCAATATTGTACCTTTCCAAAAATTAAAAATATTAAGGAAACAAGTGAAAATTTGTGTCAGGCAGTAAATCTCCCTTCCAAGTATTGTTTCTTAACATCAGTCCCTAAAAGGCTTATGGCTACAATTTGATATATTTACATTTATTCTCCCCTATCAGCATTTGCATGTCTATCAGATAAACAGAATCCTGTCTAAGAGTGTTGGACTGTTACTGGCCACAACTAACTTCAAAAGCAAACACAGAACTTAAAAGTCTATTTTTTTCTTGATGTTACCTAGAAAAAATCAGAAAGCAGACTCTGAATTCACAGAGAAACATCAGATTCTTGTTATTCTACTGAGTAACCCATTCTGTTCCTGATGTAGGCAACAAAGAGTGAATACCTAAGCCCTAATAGATAAAAGTAGATTCCAATTAAAGAAACATGTTTGTAGAACTGTTGTGTTCTTATTTCTTGCTACACAAAATGAGAAAACTTAGGTGTTTAAATGAGGCCAGGTTTTTTTTGTGTCTAAAGATTGCATTAGTTGTTTCATTTAGCACAGTTGTAATTGCAAATTTTGGTTGCAGTTTAGTTCCATAGCAGTCTCTGAAGTTTAATTTTACTGAAGAGCCTGTCACTGGAGAACCCCTGCTATGAATACACACAGTTATACACCAAAATACTTTTGCTTGTCACTTTTCACTAATACTAAAGCACATACAGCTCTAAAAATGTTTGCACTTTGCTTATTGATAGAGTGTGGATACAGGACTTTCCTGTATGTGATGTTAGGAGTACCCAGCACAGACATGCCAGCAAAAACCTGCTAGAAAATGAGTTTATTCAGTTCACTCTATAGCTAAGATTTTTCACCTCCAGAAAAGGATCTGACCATCCAGGAGGCCTATGTTCCGAAGAGTGAAAAGCTACATCTTTACTCTTCAGCATTTGTGAGCTGCATGATTGACACTGTGACTGGCTAGGAGTTAAATAACCATCTTCAGTGTGTCCCTGATAATGCTGTGCTGCCAGGAGGTGCTGCTGCTGCTGCTGCACAGCCCAGGAGACAGCTCAGCCCAGCAGAGCCCAGTTTTCCACAGGTGCCATCACTGCTGAAGTTGGTGGCAGGCAGGGCAATCTCTTCCTGGGACTCCCATGCAGACAGTGAAACTGCAGTAACTTTAGTCAGTAATAATGACTGAGCAGTTGCCAGAGTTTTAACTTAACCTTTGGATGCTACTACTGCTTCTTACAGATGTCTTCTTGTGTGACCTTAGGGAGGCCTTTCAGTTTATCAGTGTCTCCTATCAATGCTGTGAGAGTTAAAAATATGAAGTTCATGAGTGGCACAGCTGTTCTATGACGGGGAACTATTAAGGTGAGAGACATTATGCATTATGGTTAATTCCATGCAAAATTGAAATTATCCAAATATGAAGTTCATGAGCGGTCCAGCTGTTTCAGGGAGGAAAACTTGTAAAATGAGAAACATTATTCATTACAGTTAATCCCATGCAAAATTTAAATCATCAGCCTTAATATTATAAGATTGGCTAACAGAGAATTTCAAAAGGTTTGTTTCGGGTTGTCTTTTATATGCCTTCAGAGACTGGGTCTTTTATGTGCACTCAAAGGACTGAAAATACATTAAATATAAAAAAATAAACCAAAACAAAACAACAGAAGAAAAGAGCTATAATGAGGTCATTTGGTACCTAAGACATGATTTCATCTTTGCTGTTTCAATGGCCCCAACCCTGAAATTTTTAGTTTGAGAGAAAACTGGGGCAAGAAAGAGGGAAGTCCCAGTCCTATCACAACTCTACTGGAAGATGGTGGTGCATTTGCTAAATTCAAATTCAGTCATGGGTGTGTTATGTTAGTCGCTGCTTTACCTCCTCTGTGCTTACACAGTAAGATCTCTCTCCGCTCTCATCACTGGGCTCATCTTTTCCTCCCTATGCTGCAAATCCCTCAAGAATATTAAAAAGATTACCAAATATTAAGAGTCCCATGATAACAATAGACACAAGTGGTTCTAGCATTAAAACCGAGTTCTTACAAAGTCCTTCTTTTCTTTGGCTTATATTTTTAATATTCTGGGCTCACACACATTAGCTCTGGACCAAAACAAGGGCATTACTTCCCTAAACATTTTGTAGAAAATGTACATTTTTTATATTAATCTGCTTTGATAGCTGGTGACAAATGGATGACACCTTATGGCTCATAAGATTTAGAGCACTGTTGACACACTGGAGTGTCCAACACTCCAGAATTCTAAGCAGAGAGCCAGCGTACGATGCTGCAGCTTGGTGCAGCAGGGCCCAGGAGTGCTACAGTACCTCTAAGCACCTCTGTGCTCTGTGCACATGGCCCATTCTGTACAGACCTGATTGCCCAGAATTATTTAGCACTGCAGATATGGCTAATGAAATGTTGTAACCCAGCCTTACACATGGTCTGCCTTTTTGACTGTTGAATCACTTGGCCACTACATGAAGTAAAAGATTTATTTATCCATATATGTATGCACATGGAGAGTTAGATTAGAAAGAAATTAGATTAAAAAAACACATGTAACTTCCAGAATTGCATTCTGCAAACTATTCCCTAAATTTGCCTATTTAGTTCTAAACATCTCAAGTGATGATACAATTTATTTTGAGATATACTTCCAGACTGTTATTATTTTCCTTGGCTGTTTTCCTTTTCTCATTTAATCCTAGCAATATTAGCCTGTAAACATGAGAGCAAGCCATGTAAAGCTAATTCACTGTTACAAATAAAATGCTGTTTTGAAAGAGCTTTGGTTATTTGGTATTCAAAGGTTTACCTCATGTCTATGATTAATGCATCTGTGTGAACAATTTTCTTCCAAACATGCTCTATCATTAGGTCGGACACCTGGGTTAGAAGTTCACTGTCTCCAAACATATCAAATCTCAGATAGCCGATGTTGTTTTCAAATACATTTGTGTGGAATGAAAATTTAATCAAATCTTCAAATACTTCTGGCGGAGGGATCTGAAAGAGTTTGGAAAAAGAAAACAAATAATTTGCTGGCACTGGTAGCTTGACACAAAATTATGTGGCTCGTGTTTAATCCAGGTGGGACACGTGTGAGGAATGTGACCAAGTTTGAAAAATGTAATAAATTTTACAATATTTTTGCATATTAAACATAGGTTAGCATTGCCTGATGCATTTTTGTGCAGTATAAAGTACATCAATAACATGCCCAGAATACAGATCAGGCACCTCTTTGCCAGAGTTCAGTTTATTTTTCAAAAATACAAGAATTTCCTTGAAGCAAAGAGGCTACAAGAACAATTCCAGCCTGCAGCATAGATCCCTGTCCCAGACCTGCCACCCAAGCCCACATGTTGCTTTTTTGAGTTCTTTCTAAACACAGCACCTGGGACTTCCATAATCTCTTGATTGGCCCCATGGGACAAAGAGCTGCTGGCTGCAGGTGCCAGTGGCCCCAGCCCCTCTTGATGACCCAGTCCCTGTGACAATGAGGAGCCTGATGTGTTGGGCATGTGCTGGGATACTCATGAAGTAGACATGCTAAATCTCTTATATGGTGGCCATGTGCCTGGAGCCTCACGTGTTAGGTTGCGATTTATTTAATTTTGCTTAGCTTATATTATTAAACAGCAGACATTTTTAGTAGCCAAATAATAAAGTTACCCTAGTAACCCCTGTATGTGTTGAGACATAGCCAGTTCCTATTGCCAAACTTCTGTTTTGAATGCAGTATCTGAAAATGGTATAGTCTCCTTTAGTTTGAGATAAGAATTTAGAATACATACGACTTATATGACCTTCAGCTATTTGGTCTTTTCTCCTCAGGGTTGCTGTGAAAATGGTGTTATACCCTCTTTTTAATCAGTTGCCTTCTGCCATAACTTATCTCCAGACAATCCGTGCTTTTACACTCGAAAGAACAAGGAGTCAGCAGTGAGACGTGCTAGAGGAGCTCTTCTAGTCAACAACATGCCCGAGAATTAGGGAGGCACTTGGGCTTTCTGTGACTACAGAGAAGTCAAGTAATCTCCTGACATCTATATAGTGCTCTGGCCTGGAGCTGTGCTCCTGCCAAAAGCAGGTCTGCCACAGCAGAAAGAGTTTTTTCCAAGGTGTGTGAATGCAGCTGTGTTTGACACAGCTCGACATTACCTAGGGGAAAATTACCCAACATATGACAATTCATCATTCAGTCCCTTATGTGTGCCAAAATTACCAAAATTTCAATCATTAATTTAAAAGCCCTGCTGGCCAGTGGTTGTTGACCTGATGATAAGAGCAAACTCTTTTCTGTATCCTTCTTTATCACTACAACTTGTGAAAATACCCATTGTATCTGGACTGTAAACACATCAGTCCAGCACTACTGAGTTTGTCACTTCCAATCCACTTCCCAGTGACAGCAATGCTGCTTGATCTGCCCACTGTACTTTGATTAACAAGTCACAGTTTTGAAAAATATATCCAGCATGCATTGATTGTTCTGACAGAACTTACATCTAGTTCAGAGATACTGGTCCTGTCCCAGGAGGAAAATACAAACATCACTCATTAGTAACATCTACAAATAAAACTGATGTGTTACGTTCGGCCACTAATTAATGATATTTTAGCTGAACACATAAATGTCTTATCTCTGTCTCCAGTGATAACTGGTAAATGCATACCCATAAACATGTTAAGAATAATATTTGTCTGATAAATTTTTTCTCTACTTGTTCTTTTACTGTGATGAATCACATTTTTGTTCCCTGAGGACTTCAGCTTTGCTAACTCTTGAAAATTCATTACAAATTTCAAGGTGGCCAAGTTGCTCTTAAAGCCTCAGGTTTCATGGGGTGAAATAAATGTGCAAGGATCTAAATGAAAGCTCTTCATGGCTGCAGGAAAAGGTATGAAAATGTACCTATTCTAAAAGCTCTAAGAATGGAAATCAGATGAAAAGTACTCAGAATGTAATTTTGGGGTGGCAGGGAAAGCATCTGAATTTTTCAGCAAAAGAGGTGAGGAGCCTGCAACTGACATTAGAGAGTTACTGCTCTGCAAAACTGCAGGTTCATGACACTGGCACATGGGCCACGTGCTGTGGGTACCTAAGGAGGTAAGTCAAGCTTCAGGGAGCAACCATGTGCTCTCCTTTGGAAGGCAGGGCTCTGTTTGCTGGCCAAGGACAAGCTGGGACAGGATGCAGCTGAAAGTAAGATCTGCTGCTGAGGCAGGCAATGTTTACATACAAATGACTTGTTGTAAAATATAAACACTCAGGTGCACACTATAAGCAATGTGGACTAAAGGACCTCCAAGCTAACTCCACTTTAAGCCAAGGAAAAATGTTTTTTCATTAACCATATAGGGTCTGCAGTCCTATTGTGCAGACTCCTTCCACAGGTGAGTGGCTTAAGTAGAACACATGATGTGACACAAAATAAGACCTCAGAATGCTGCCCTGGGACTTGTGCACGGAGTTTGATCCCTGATTCTGTTACTGACACAAGCCCCAACCATGGGCAAACTGCTTTTCTAAATGTGCCTCTCTTCCCTCTTTTCGTGCCTTTCATTTCTCCCTTGTTTTGTCTATTTATATGGAACCTGTTTTTTCATAGCGGTTTTCGTGCTGACCATTTTAAGGTAACTCTGACTTCCATTAAGGTTGCTAGTGCTGTCAGCCGCTGGCTGTTAAAATATTATCAGCCAATACCCTTGCAATACCATTGCAAACTCTGAGATTAGTTTAAGAAACATGAGATCTTGAGAGTTGAGTGGCAGGGTTGCACTTCTCTTAGAACATTTGGGTTCCTTGTGTACCCTCACAGGCTGGAATGGAACTGCCCATCCTAGTAGGGCCTCCAGCTCAAGGACTGAGCAGGATCAGCTCATTATCATTTGCTCTTAACAATTCACATTTTACTGGGTCATTTCCAACCAATCCACCCTAGTACATCACCAGCCTTACTACTAGAAAGATGTTTTTAAGATCTAGTGTAAACAGTCGAAGTTCACTACTTCTTACTGTTTAAGTATGTTACTGCTTGGCCTATTTACTGTGGACAAGGGAACAGATTATCCTTTTCATATTTGAAACAGTGTCTTACGTATCTGAAGACTGTTTTCATGTCTCCTCTCAGTTTTCTTCTCTCTGGAATAAACAACTCAAATATTTTAAACTTTTTCAAGACTACTTTTATTCAGTGTTCTCTTTACTCCCATTCCTCTTTTTTGCTGTCTCCGTACTTGAGCCATATCTTTCAAGAAAGCCATTGCCCAGGACTGTGCATATTATACTCTAGATGAATTTTCTTTAGAGCTAAAATTAGCAGAAGATTTCATGTCTTACTGATTATATTATTCCTTATCCATTCCAGTTTGATGATGATGAGTATTTACTGCAACAGCTTGACCCTATTGACTTGTGCTCAGCTTATGAACTCTGAAGAACCTATTATCATTTTTACAGGACACCCCCTGAACAAGCTACTTTCCTCCCAGAGTTGTGCAGTGGATTACTATCACCCTAGAAACAAGTAAGCAAAGATTGCAAAAGGTGAAGAGCCAATGGGAGTTAAACCTGAGACATTTTTCTCTTGCATAAACGTGCATAATACCACTGACTTTGCTGTGGTTATGTTGATATAAATCAACATCATATGGGCGTACAATGATTTTTTTTTCCACCTGCTAGCAATAGATGTAGCAATTTGATTATTTATCTTGACACTTGGAGGCTGAGCATTTTGATTTCACTCATTAATGAAGGGATATAAGCAAACTGTACTTCTTCCTGGTGAAACATCTCTAACTATTGCCTCCTTCAGCAAGTACAATACTCTTCTATATATACATGTTATTCATCTGGAAACAGAAGGACTTGAAATGCAGGAACAATTTCTGTTTATAAAGGATTAGTTTTTGCCTTTTTTTCTGATTATCATTTTCAGCTGCTTATCTAAACCATCATTACAAACATTCTCTTAGGTGTAAAGACTGCATTGAAAGTATTTGGTCATTAAGAAGGGGCCAAAAGAATCACTCAGGGAGACCCCTCGTCACTTAAAATGGACATAACACTTATGCCAAAATCAGGCAGCAGTTCTTCCATAGGTACACAAATGTTTCAGTATGGAAAGGAAGATTTGACTGTAGAGGGAGAGAGAGATAGAAGAATAAGAAGCAGGGATAATTGAACTGCAAGTTAGCAAACTTTATAAGCAAAATGGTATTTTCTGGATCATGAAAAATGTATACAAAATTTGCCTCAGGGAAGTCTGACTTTGGAAAGTGGCATTTATGCAGTTGACAACTCTGACTAGCAGTGACCTTGCTGCTGCATAGAGGAGACTATTCACTACCCTATATTATGCTTCAGCAGCTATTCTAGTGCAGCAGATGCAAAGGTCTGCATGCATTTCACTTGTCTGTCTCCTATGTCCCATCCCATCCTTCCTGTAGTTATTCATCATCACTTTCAGTTAATTGTGTTGGATCTGCTTCACCGTCAAGGTCATTAACAGTAAAATTCTGCTGTCAAGGGAGAGGGGGGCTTGGAAGGTAGGTAGCACAAGAGAAAAGCTAGCTCTTAGGTTTTTAAGAAATAAATGTGATATAGATCAAGAGAGCCACTATGTCCATGTATTGGGCTGCCGAATTTAGAAATTTTTTTAAAATTTACAAATGCAGCTAGTGCCATCATATATGCTTCACTGTAATCTAAAGGTATTTGCTCTCTGGGGTATCCTGAAAGGTTCCACAGAAAGCATCACTCTTTTGGCTGCAAAAGCAAAACGGGAGATGAAAGTACTCTTGCTGCCCAGGGCTCTGTGGAATGCGTGAATTTTCTTTTACCTCCATCTCAAGGAAAATCCTTTAATGACTTCATTGTCTTCATGAACATCTTAATACTCTCTTGTCTGTTTGACACCCTATTTCCTCCAGCAATATGAGGGAATGCTTCTGCCTCTGAAAATCATTTTAGTCTTGTAAGAGACATGATTCTCTGCTCTTTATACATTATTTCACCTTTGAGAAATCTCACATTTGTCCTGATTTTCATCCACACTGATGTGATTTCCTTTTTATGGATGTATCCCTGACCTTTTCCAATCATTTTGCTTGACAAAGAACTGTGGTAAAACAGAAGCATTGAATAGTATAACGGCATTTCTTCACTAGCTCTATCAGGATCATAATTTTATGTCATGTGACAAATAAGATACTTGTCCTCTCTATCTTGTTCTCAACACTCAAGGTCTGAATAAAGTAAGCAAGATCTGAACAAGTAAGAACCACCAACCATATTCATTAACAGCCTTCAGTGATCACAGTGACTAATCTGCAAGATTTTTCCATTCTGTAGAATGGGGAGAAATTATGGTGTGTCACTACTGATATGTTGATAATAATCGAGCAGGGAACTCTGTCAAAAGCATTGAAATATCTTTAGAGTGGAGTTTTCTACACTCAACCAAGTTAGGAGGGAGAGTCCTGGAATAGAAACCTCCTGTAATTAGTTATTTCCATTTAATCTTAGAGGCAAGAATGAGGCCAGCATCTTTTGGTTAACAAACTTGGAAAAAAAATATCCGCCCCTGGCAATGCTTAGACTTTGTCCTTGACCTTAGTATTTGTGATAATACCACAAAGGTCATGGCCACTTTAAATCATGCATGCCAAAAATTTCAGCGTGTGGAAGTCCACGGATTTCCTCCCCCAGGAAACATTTAATAGTTACCTGACACTTGGTCTACTCTGGTTCATTGCAAAGGCAAATGCATTCTCTTCAAAAAGTAATTTTATGAGTCCCTGGAGAAAATATGCCTCTGATAGCCATGCTAGCCCAGTAGCCAGAAAGCAGCTAACTCCATCCAAGAAAGGGATCAGGTTATCCTAACCCTCTATTTAATTTGAAGATGGAATTTTAACAAGTGCTCCTGGGAGCTCCCTCCAGCACAATGATGAACAAGAAAGATTGCCAAGGCAGACCAGTGTATAAACACTCAGGCTCAGAACAAAGCACAGACTGTTATGCAAACCACACAGCAAGGGCAAAAGTAGATTATTAAAAATCAATTTCTCCCTGGGGTCACCTAACTTCCACCCAGATACTTCTTCCAAAGTATTTCTAGGTCACTGGGAAACTGTCTGATGCTGAGCATGAGATACAATTAGAACAACTCTCCATTGCCACTACCAAAGGAGTTGCTGATTATTCTAGTGTAATAGATGTCAGCTACTACAGTTTTATACAGAAAAGTCGATCAAAGAGTATATGGCTGCATGTTTAGTGAGTTGCATGGATTTACTTTAGTCCAACTAAAATTCCCTCAAATTACAACCTGGGTTTGAAACCAGAGGATTTCTGCACTAATTACAGCTGGAAAAGCTGCAGCATTGAAAGAGGAGGGATCACAGAGACAATGAGAGATCTCCCGTCTAACTCTGTAGCCTGCATTTCTGTTTGTGGCATATGGCAACTGAGATTCATAGCCTGAAGGTTGTTCCCAAAATGCATGCCTCCAGAACTACCATCTAATTCCACAAGTTACTACCCTTAGTGTTAGAAACAGCTCAGCCAATGAAACCTACTTAGGCATTGGCTTCTCCTCTGGGTACAGGTAAATCCAGTTGGGATTATGGTATGGGCTAGAAAAAAAATAAGGTATCTGACTCAGTGCTCCCATTCCAGCTGGCATCTCTATAGCAGAGTACAAGAGAACTGTACCTGTTTTGGCATGATCCCTGGGATGCTGTCCTTGGCATGTTCAGGGATGTAGAGTAATTTCAGGTGTTCATCATCAGAAAGAGCTTGTAAGATGGCAGTCACCTTCCTGGCAAGTTCCTCCTCTGTATTGATCATTTTATAATTGTCTTTGTTGATGTTCTTGGTGAGGTTGGATGCTATAGCAGTCCCGATGTCCACAAAGGCATAATTATCTGCCACAAGCTTGCCTACAGTTTTCAGTATCTGTGACACCTGGGCACGCAGGTTGGCAATGTGCTGAGCTACAGCCATGGCTTCACTGGCCTGGATGGTGATATGTGGCTCCACCCCAGACACACTCCATACCTTTCCAGTGACTGGGCTGAGCACCACTTGGCTGGGGATGGAGGCATATAGGGAACTGTTACCAACACGATAAATGCCCACCGAGAGGGCTCCACCGACTGTGGGCTCACCAATAATTGTGGCCCGCTGTAGATCCTTCATGGAGCGAGTGAAAGCTTCAGTTGCCGAGCCACTCATATGGCTTGTTAGGATGTAGATGTCCTTGAAGGAGCTGTATCTCTTGCCAGTGACTTGGGGAAGAGTCCACACCTCTGTGCTGCTGGAGGTACTTCGGTCAAAGACAGTGTAGAGGTGTTTCCGAGGCTCAGGCTCAAAGAAGTAGGAACAAAGTATTGGGATGGCAGTGGAGTAGCCACCCGTGTTGTACCTCATGTCAATAATCATGGCATCCGTGTCCACCAGCTTGTTCCATACCATCTGCAACAGCTGAGGTCCAATGGCCTTCACTATTTCTGCCTCAGCCATCATATCAAAGCGAAGGTAACCCAGGTTCCCTGGCAACACCTCAATTTTGAAGAGTGCCTCAATGATGTAGCTCAGCTCTTCAGGGCTGGGAATCACATTGGGAAGCTGCTCTTCTGGTGTTGGTTCCACATGGCTGTGGAAGACGTGAAGCCGATGGTCTCCAGAGGCTTCCTGCAAGTCACTGGTGAGCTGGGAAGCCAAAGTCTCAGAGTCTATAGCTGATCGATAACCTCCTTGGGCTCTTTTGGTGCTGAGCATAGCACTGACCTTTCCAGCCACTTCTGGGATGGCATAATGAGCCTCTAGAAGTTGCCCAGTACCCTCCAGAAGGACTCCCATGTTCTTGTGGAAGGCTAGCACTTCTTCAGCCTTCTCCAGTGCATCCTCAGCCAACACTATGGCATCAGGAACAACTCCTCCACCCATCCAGCTTTCCCCATGGTTGTCAATGAAGGTGATAACAGGAACTGTGATAATCAGGCCACGGGTTATTCCCGGCTCAGGCTGCAGCAGAGGAAAGGTACGGGTGTGTGAGAGGCTTCCTGCTGTGATCTCACCGATCAGCGTGGCACGGCCCAGGGACTGCATGAGGTAAGCAAACTCCTCCGCAGCTGTAGCTGTGTGGTGGCTGGTGAGCAGGTAGATGCCACGCTTAGCCCCATAGGACTGGCCCAGCAGTTCTGCCTGGCTGTTGTGCTCCTGTGTATGGTTGGTGCATCTGTCATAAGTTGTGAAGAGATGGACAGGACCAGCAGTGGGGTCTTGAAAATAGGAGAGTAGCACAGGCACAGCAGAGGAGGAAGGGCCTCCAGGGTTGTAACGTAGGTCCATGATCAAGTTCTCTGTATTTTGAAGGGGCTCCCACACTTTGTGTACAATGTAAGGCCCCAGCTTAGCAAGCACTGAGGCATCTGCAAACTCATCAAAACGCATGTAGCCAACATTGCCTGGCAGCACTGACACCTTGAAGACAGTATCCACCAAGGCATGCAGCAGCTGCTCATTGTTAGGTAAATCAGTTGCCATTCCAACTGGCTCCTCAGCTGGGGGATCAGCAGCTTCACCTGGCATCATGACTCGGACCATCAGGCGGGGGTCTTCAGATAAGGCCTGCAACTCAGTGTTGAGTTTGGTGGCCAAGTCCTCGGATGACTGCACAGAGGAGAAGTCAGAGGTGGCGAGGTGCCGCAGTAGCACAGGCACTCTCTCCACTAAGCTGTAATAGTCCTTTAATATGTTTTTGAGGTGGCTAATGGTGCCAGGCACTGCTCTGCGCACTGCCAGGATGTCCAAGGATTTCTGCAAGGCTTGCTCTGCCTCAGTAGCCACACACGGCATCACCCCACTCACTTCCCAGCTCTGTCCACCCCCGCTCAAGGGGCTCACAGACCGTGACACAGGAACCATCATATAGAAATTGGAGGGACCAATACGCAACTTCTGGATGTTCAGTGAGCCCCCGGCTGTCTTCTCTCCAACAGTGATAGCTCTGTTCATGTGCTTGAGGATGTAAGCCACATCTTCAGCCACTCCTGTGGTGTGGTGGCTGATCAGAACAATGACATCCTTGTCTTTGCTGTACCTCTCTCCCAACACCTTTGGCAATGTCCATATCTCTGTGGTGGTGTTGGAGGGACGATGGTACACAGTCTCAACATGCAGCATCTTGTCTTCTTCGTGCAAGTATGAGATGATGAAGGGGAGGCCAGAAATCTGTCCCCCAGTGCTGTGACGAAGATCTATCACCAGGGCAGATGTCTCTATCAGTGTCTTCCAGACCTTGTCCACCAGAAAAGCTCCAACTTTCTGCACAACTTCCTCTCCTACGATATAATCAATCCTCAGGTAGCCAACATTGCCCTCCAGCTTGTCATACATGACCACATGCTCAATAAGACTCAGGAGCTGCTCACGGGTAGGGGAAACCTCAGCTTCTTGTTTGGGAACTGCATGTGGTAATGGCTCATAGGAAATCACCAGTCTTGGGTCATTCAGAGCACCCTGCACTCCAGCTGTCAAGACGCTGGCCAGCATTTTTGGATCTGAGATGTCCAGGATCTCCCCGCTCTTGATTGCTTGTTCAATGGCTTCTTGCATTCCCACTAGGTTTTCAGGATAGCAGTAATTGTCCAGAAGGACTTTAGCCATATCCAGCACTAGAGTTGGCTGAAAGATTTCCTCAGCAGGTATGCTGCACATGATCAGTGCTGAAAACAGCAAGTAACGTGTCCTGATCATTTTGTCTTGATATGGAATAGAAACGAAGTCAGAAGCTCTTATCGATCAAGATGAACATAGCTCTCCAATGACTCTGAATCACACTGAAATCCCTGTGTTGAATCCAGGTGCACTGAACAGATCTTTTATCTGCATTAAACCTTTAATCCCATTAAAATGGAGTGCATCATCCAAAGTGCACCAATAGATGAAGTTCAGCTCCTTACTACTTCACATGCCTCTTATGAAACAGTAATAAACCTCAATCATCAAGGAAGACCTTTCTAGCAGTTAATAGTTACCAAAAGGTAGTGCATTGCCTTTTACAAACTGTTCCTGGCTTTTCCTGAAAATGGATTGCTTAAATGCAATACTGATTTTAACCACAGTTAGAACAGCAATCATGCTGCCTTTTACAATTATTTATGAAGAGCTTATACCAGGAGATTCTTCAGTGACTAAGTTGTATCAAGATTTAATATTCTTTCAAAAGTTGTTGACAATACATTGTCTTTGGTGTTTTTTATTCTGAGCTGCAAAGGACTGTTCTTACATTCTACGACTAAGGGCTCCAAACAAGAAACACCAGACATTTAGCACAGCTCATAAAATCCAAGGTAATGACAGCCTGTTAATTTCTGTGCTGAGAGTTGCCAGCATTTTAAACAAGACTTTGAAACACATTTGCCTCAACATAATACAGCTAAATCTGAGGTGACTTTAATCTTCACAATTTGCACTCAATTAGGATTTACTTGTAATACCATTGGGTAACATATGGTCATGTCTGATGACAGCTCCCAGCCAATAGACTTCAGGCTCAACATACCAAAATAGAATGTGGGGGGGTTGTTTTCTTCTGCTCACAATGTATTTGAGACCCTATTGTATTAAGAGTTTGAAAGAGGATCAGAATATGCAGGATGCAGGCTGTACCCACTGTGAGCTCCAGTATGACGTGCCAAAGACATACAAGAACAGATTCTTGGCTTCAAGTTTGAAATGAATTGCTACCCCAGCCATTTTGTTTGCTGGAGGTAGCTACAAGAACAGACTCTGAAATCTGGGAAGAGCACGTTTTTGTACTTTTGTCAAAATGCTGCTACATATGAATGCATGTCGAGGGAAGAGTCTAAAGATGGTCTAAGCCTGTCTGGATGCACTCTGTTGGTGTCATGTGTGAGTGTGTTGAATGAAACCTGCCACTCACAATTTTCAATTTACTGTGCAAAGGGTGTTACAGATGTTATATACAAGGTGCTAATAGTCACCTCATTTTACTCAGAATGTAACAGACATAGATGAATTGCCATGAAGATAATAGTCAGAAAGGAGACAAGAACAGATAGCAACTGAGTGTTTTTAATCAGAGTGTGCCAAGTATCGGCTGTGGCTTCCATACCTAAATGAGGTCCATCTATCACTGCTAAACTCTTTACATGACAACTTTTTCCATAGCATTTAAGGAAGTATTTCCACAGATTAACAATATTCTTCCCCAGTGAGGCCTTACCTAGAAGTTAAAAATTACAAAATTGCACTTTCCTGCCTGTGATTGTTATATAATAATAAGATTAGGAAAAAAATTTCTCTATTTTCTTGACATTTATTTTGCATTTTATCACAGTCTGTAAAGATTTTCATATCAGAAGTGCTGGAAACTGTAGCTGAGCTTCCTCTGAAGCAAGGATATCGAGAAATATATAAAGGATTGTGGTTAGATAAGGCAACACTCCACAGCTCAATTTATTTCTCAAGTTATGCACATTCATTCTCCTGTACTTTATTGTTACCACATAAAAACAAAACCAGCTTCACAATGTAAGTGTAAAATTAATGATTTTTCCAACATACACAACTTAAAATGCTAGGACAGTGGAAAAAACTATTTTTCCACACTGGATGTGTTCAGTGATCTATTTCTGTTGCAATTCAATGTGAATATTCAGTATGGATTTCTGAATTCAATATGACATGTAACATTCATTGCTACCTTGGTAATTCTACATAGATGGTATTAGAAGGTAAGAATCCTTTCTGTGTGGTGTGAATTCTTTAAGATTTGGAGAATGGCTATTTGCTTACTCATTTTGAGGCACATATAGCTTAAAGTTTTATCAAACGTTGTTTAATGCAAGTCTGTTCATTGAACCCTGAATAATCAGATCCAAAGTGTAACCCTACCATCTATTCTAATTTATAATATAACTCAAGCCAAATTCTTATATTGATTTTAGTTTTGAGCAGAACTAAACAGCTAAGGCCTAGTTTTAGCTTTTATAACTCATAAAATTTTATGATCGTTTTAAAATCTGCCCACAAATATTTCATTTTCTGACTTCCTGTGGGCATGAACTTCCCACATGCACCGAAAAGAGGTATTTTTTTATCTGTTCCAGACTAGTCTGCATACAGAGTCTGCATTACTCAGATCACTAAAAATCTTCCATAGGTGCAAGATTAAATGTTTTGCTGTATATTATTTGCTTTCTATATTCTGCTCCGATATTCCCCAGTTCTCATCTGCAGCTGAGCCCACCATTCCCTCATCAGACTCATGTGGGTATTTGGTCCCTGACAAGCCGCAGTAGCAGGAGGCTCAACTGAAGGTGGCAGCAAGAGCACCTTTTTCCCTGGCAGAGATGCCAACAGGGTAAAGGTGAAAGTTGGCAATAAACTACTTTTGGTTTTAGTAAAGCCTTCTAATACAGCCATATTTTAAATTATATGTATGAATTAGAATTAATTTAAAGGTGATAGCTGGCTTCCAAATACTGAGAGGCAGAGTTTATTGGCTCAAGCACAGGACTATGCTAATGAAATACTTAATGCTTCCAGGACTTCAATAAGTATTTCTAGGCAAACCTTCACTGCCTCTTATAGATGTACAAGTCTGGGTCAGTACTACTTCATAGCTGTCTGTGACAAGCATGACTGGATTGCATAGGTATGGTCTAAGACTGTCTATTCTGTTCTGTTCTTGTACTGTTTGGTACAAAGGAAACCTTGTTCCTGAGTAGGCTTTCTAGGCCCCTGAGAAATAAAAAGAATTAATAATATTGCCCTTAGATTCCTTTCTATTTTCCATACCAAAAGAAGTAATGTTGGATTTTTATCCTAAGGTTTTTCAGTTCTTATGCTGTACAAACCTATATAGATTAAAATTGAAGTTGAAAGTTTTCTTTCACATTATTTTCATACTGAAATCTTTCCATTTTATGAAAATGGAAATGGTATTCTGAGTTGCTTAATGATTGCATTTGTAATAAGAAAAACTTAAATCCAAAATGTGTTAGATTTTGATTTTCTGTTAATATTCCCTTCCCTTCCCCTTCCCCTTCCCCTTCC
>WEKY01049760.1:158384-182822 GCA_013390045.1 Picathartes gymnocephalus
CCCTTCCCCTTCCCCTCCTCTCCTTTCCCTTCCCCTCCCCTCCTTTCCCTTCCCTTCCTCCTTCTTTTTGGAGTGATCAACAAAAAGAAGAAGAAAAGAATGAGAAGGTGATTTATATTTTTAATATAAGATTGAGTGAAAGTAGAAAAAGTGTATTCCTATTTTGAAATCTGCCTAATTTCAGTCAGGAGCAGGTGGAGAGTCAACACAGTTTATGGAGCACAGCTGTGATAAAGTCACATTGACCAGCTCCGCTGAACAGATGAACTGCTGTATTTCAGATAAGTAGAAGATTCAGGAGGTCATCAAGAAAATGCATTTCAAATATGCAACCTGGCCTAGATCAAAAACATACTTTAGAATGTGCAGTCCCTGAAGAACTGGTATATTATGTTTGCGTTATATTGTCTGTATTATCTACATCCTATATTTTGGATAGATTTACATGTTTGTTCAGCATGGTACACCAAGCAGAGTTAGCCAATCATAAATACTGAATATTAAATACTTTATCAAGCTCTCCTATGCTGAGGTTATATTTGAAACAGTGGGAGTTCCAGTCACCCACAGCAGCCTTTGTTTAGTGGCCATCACGAATGGCTGCCACCAAACCGATCTGTTTCCTACGGATGGTTCTGCTGAGGGCCTGACCCTCCGATGACTCGTCCTGGCACTGCTGCCCCCCGTGCTGAGGTATGGCCCCTTTAGCTGGGCAGCTGGAAAGGACTGGGTTTCTCCGTGGCTGCTAGATCAGAAGATTTGGTTGCCAGCCCAGATCGAAGGGCCAGGCTGCTGGGATGCTGCTCCCTCAGCTCCTTTGGTGCGCTGGGCCGGTGTCAAGGCTTTTGTGAGGGCTAATGGCGGGTGTGCCAGGCACTGGCCAAACCAAACACCTCAGCAAGGGGATGAACACAGGGAGTCTCCTTTGCCGGGCCTACACTGAAGCCATTCTCCTGTCAGGCTTTCACCTGAATTGTGACTGATGCTCCAGCAGAAGCTTTAAGGAAGATGACAGAGGAGAAACAGGTGCAGCTTAGAAGGACAACACATTTCTGAGGGTGCCAGGAGGCAGAAGCCAAGGAGGACAAGCCAGTGGGCCAGCTTGGAAGCATGGAGGGGCTGTGGGTAGCCCAGAGCGAGATGGCAGGAGACACCTGTATGCTGAGAGGCTCTAAGGTACTGTGGGAGGGAGAGTAAGACAATGTGTGGGAGCGGCAGTGACGTGGGGAACACGGGGTGCAGCAGTGCCACAGCCTGGAGGTGGCTCGGGGGAGCACGGACGCCCAGACAGCCCGGCCCGGGGTCCCGCACGGCCCGGCCGTGGCACCGGGGCAGCGCTCGAAGAAAGCACTGACGGCTGAGGGCAGGCCAAGGATGGCTCTGAGGCTGCCCGTGGGCTCCAGTGAGAGCCGGAGCGCGCGGAGCAGGTGTGCGCTTCAGGCAGGCAGAGCGTCCCACCTGGCAGACGGAGAGCAGAGCTACGAGCCCCCGGAGACTGCCGGGGGGCCTGCCCTGTTTCTGGCTGCTGAACGCACAACAAATGGTACGCTGGGGAGTTAACATGGGAGAAGGGACGTGGTAGTCACAGGCAAAGTCCCGTTAGTTGTTCAGAGCAGCCAGGAGGGATGTGGAGCAGTTCCGCAGTCTGAGGACAGGATCTTGCCTCACCGATGCCGTTCACTGACTGCGTTGGCTTTGCCAGCTTTGTGTGTGTTTCTACTTGTACCTTCAACTCGTTGCATGAACAAACTGATTCAGTGCTGCCTGTGAGGAGTTACAGCAAGGTACTGATATTTCTTGGAATTCACAGCGTGTGGTGATGTGGACCTTCATGGTGCATGGCCACACACACCTGTGTGCATTACCTGTGTGGTAAAGGCCCGGCTCTGAGGAGGCTGGAATCAGCTGTGGTGGGAGCAGCATTACCCATGTAGGGCACAGCTGCATCTGAAACGACGGGTTTCCTTGAGAGGCCATCTATAACCTTTTATTCTGAACATCAGGGATTGTTAATTTAGCTTAATGTTTCTATATTGACAGGATCTTTACAATATAAAGGCATCTGAGCAGATACTAGCCAAACACCTCCAGATTCCCATAAGGCTATTGCCTGTTCACCTGTAGGAAAGAATAGTGAAAATGAAGACATTTTTAGTTTTAGTGACTGCTGGTTCTGTATTCTTGAGTTGCATCAGCTGCTCTTCTGTGTTGGGACATGGCATGGAGGAGTGGGTGAGATCAGAGGACATTGTCTGCTGTGTACACAGACAAGGTGGGAAACTATGTAAAAATAGCACCAGCTCTATCTTCTGACCAGCTTCCACCAGCTTACCATGTTTATCTATTCAGACTGAAGTGCTATATGTTAGCCTTAAAACTGGCTGTGGAGTCAGCTGGTGAGTCTGATGTTACAGGACTGTTACACAAATAGGTAACAGGCCTGACAAGGAGGACATACATCGGCCTTGTGTTTATATTAAACAAATAAATTTTAACTTTAACTGTGTATCTGCTGAACACTGCACAAGCCCCAACCTGCTCCTCAATAACAGCAAGCTGCTGGTCAAGCTTCATAATCCAGTTATGAGAGGGGTGTTTCTCGGTGTCCAATGGGGCCCAGCTTAAAGCAGGGGCAAGATGCTTACCTGTTCTTCACAGCCTATGGACTCTCTAGAACCATCAGGACCACCTGGCTGACTTGTTGCATCCCAAAGCAGTTGCAACCTGAGTGAGCTCAAATAATTATTTAAAATTAAATGTGCAAAACTACATAAATCAAGCTGCTAAATGTAAAGCCAAATATCAATTTGACACGCACTTCAGCCACGCTGAAGGTAGCAGCAGCTGTAGCCACTACTGGGTTCTCATTTCTTCCTGACCCTGTTCATCACCCTATGGAAAGATTCATGTTTCATTTTACTACTATGCCAACCGAAATGTTAAGCCAATGGGAATATGATCGCTAAAGCTGGCTGGAAGCTCAACTGATTTTTTTCATTGAAATACAAAGGCGACTTCTAGTCCAATTTTGGGATGGGATCTGTAGGTCTTCTCTGGAATTCTGATAGCATAGCTAGGAGCTGAGGTTTTGAGCCAGAAATGGCTTGGAGTATTTTTTTCCCCATCCAAATAAGGGAAATAAAGATCAAGTCAGGATTTGATTTCAGAATGTAACACCCATCCCACTCCCTCCCCCCCAGCCCTGACTCTTGAGAATTTCTCTCTATGAAGGTTTTTTCCCTTCCCCATTTTTTAATTTAATTATGGACAAAGTCTTGTATTCAGTGAAGTCAAAATATAACTAGGACCTTGTGTTTAGATGACTGGAGGGCACTTAGCTACAATTACATTGACCCGAAGGTGAATAAGTTTTCTAATGTGATCACACCTAGTGCATGTTGGGTCATTTCTGTCACTTGATTAAGAGAAGTTTTGCGAAATGTCAGGAGCTTAGGAGAGAGGAACAAAATAGGGAGAGAATACAGGGGGCTCTGGCAGGAGGAAGACATAACAATGACTGTAGGATGACAGAAGCCAGTGGGGAGTGGTAAAATGATTACTGCTGTGGGAAGCTTAAGAGGTTAATGGCATGCAGGCTAGGGATGTATGGAGTTTGCATGGACCCAGATCTCAGATCTGATCCATTGCAGACCAGTTCTAAAGAAAAAGACTATAAATCAGTTCAAGAATTCTAGTGAATCGTGCTTTGTGCTCATGGCTTGTGATCTAACTAGCAGTTCTTGATGGAATTACAACTACCCTGCTCACACTCACCTGCTATTTGCTCTGTATTAGGTTAACAATAGTAAATAAACTGTGTATTGGATTTCAAGCTGACCTGTTCATGCCAAATGAATTCGTCTTGCCCACAGGCTGTCCTAATTCAAAACATATGTATCGATTTAAATTCTGTTGCTTCCATACATTAAGGTACTGTTTAGATTTTTGCATCATCAATATTCTTCACCATTTTGAACCGATGTGTAGTTTGTTATGGATTTGGTTCAAAAGTGTTCTCAGGTACATATGTGTAAGGTGGTGAAGGAGTAGAAGTGAGGTGCACCATGGTGACATTTTACAGCACTTACACCTGTCACCTGCAACCAATTGAAGACAGTTTGTCCCTTTACAGGAAAAAAACCTTCAGTAGCATCAAAGGAAGTTTACTTTAATTGCAGGAAAGATGGGGTCCTTGTTTAGTGAAAATACAACTGAAGTCAGAAGAATCATAGTATGATAGTATATTTCCCATGCAGCAATGTAATAGAACACAGATAAAAGTTTTCCATTTTCCCCAGACTTCAAAGAGGTGAAAGAACTTTGCATGTAAAATAGTTTCTCCTAAGAAGAAATTTTAAAAAAATCAGAACCTCATGCCTCTGAACAACAAATTTAGGCCTCTAAATAAGCAGCCTGGGTCTTTCAAAAGTGCTGAGCTCTGCCAACCCCCACTGCTCTTAGGATGCAGCTTCTAAGGCTGGACATCATTTGACTGCATGTTCTTGCAAAGAAATACTAAGAATATGCAGTGGGTCAAAGTGGCTCCTTATCTTTGTGCAGTGATAAGGGCTGCTGCTCCTCCTAGGAAACAGTGTCTTAGAAGCGGAAGGCTGCACTTCTTATCATTCAAGTATGTGCCATAAAGGGGTAAAAATAGGGACGTTGAGGATAAGAAAGCTGAAACTAAGGCACCTGCTACCCACAGAAGGAAACTTAGGAATGAAATAAGTGAGAGTCTCTTCTGTTTTGAATACTGCAAATCTTCACTTACAGGAACAAATAATTTGCCTGTAAAAGCCTCTGAGATTACTGATATGAGAAAAGGCTTCCTGGATTTAGATTCCTGACTTTATCTTGCAGACAACGTTCCATTTACTGAGTTTTACAGAAGTTGAAAGTGTCAGAGTTGACAGAGAGAATTAAATTTCAAGAGCTGTTAAACATTTGCAGGACATCCTAAACCCCCATTGAAAATCCTCTAGTTTGTGACCTAAATACAGTTGATTAAACAGAAAGTTTGAAATAAGGCATTGACATTGTATCTTTGTAACCAGATAATGCATAGTTCATTCAGTCTCACAATATTTTAATCCAGTATTCACTTTGCCATGATATATAATGCAGGTTATTTACAATTATTGCCTTTCTTTAAATGCCAGTTTTCCTTTAAAACAAGCAGCAACAACCAGCCCCATACCCCACTCCAACCCTTGTTTGCAATGGTCTTCATTTGCATTACTATTGTACAGATTTACACAGGACAGAAAAAAGGGATGTTCCTATTCTTAGAGATTCTGCCTTGTATACTACCTGCAGCCACATTCTGCCACTTTCATCCCTTCATAGTTATATATCAAAGTGGGCACACCAGCATCATCCTTATAAAGAATGGAAATTGAATCCAGTTTGGTTGGAACACAACAGGCCTTGGAGGCCTTTTTGGGGTTTTGGAGATGCACCAGAGTTTGGACAATAGCATGTTTTGTTGGGGTGACATTATCTGTCAAAGGGAAGAAGCAACCTCCTTTACACTCAAAAGCCTCGTAATCTTTTGGTGCAATGATCCAGGAATCCCAGCCAATCTCTTCAAAGTTCACATGGAGGGAAGTTCTTCTGCAGTGGTTGGCTCCAATGCTTCTCTTACTTCTGGAGGAATGCCGGTGGGATCCAGTGATGGCCTTTTCCTCTCCCTGCTGTTCCTCTTCAGATGAAGTGTTGTTCTTTCCTAATTTCTTGAGCACACTTTCTTGTTCATGAACAATCATCTCCCGGAGCTCCACTTTGGTCTCTTTTGTCCCATTGCTGCGGTCATTGGAGAACACTATTAACAGGGGCAGATTTTTAGTGTCAGGGGTAATACTGATACCCAGCTTCCCACAGGTAAAACCACTCAGAGCTTTACTCTCTATAACAACCTCTAGCTTATTTTTAGTCTCCAGTTTGTCTGCCCTGACCCATCTTTTCACAGCGCTGGACACTTCGAACATCTTCCAACCACATTCCTGGATACTGTGGGAGACAAGGAAAGATTTGCTACTTTCTGGGTTTTCCCAGTGGCCATCCTCTAGAACATCATAAATCACCATGTTGCCTTCCAGCCTAGAGAGAGACCCAGCTTCCCTGTGACAGGAGATATAAATTCTCAGTTCAGCTCTGGTGATTTCCTCATATTGTGGAATAGAGATGTTGAAGAACAAAATATGTTTCTGAAATGGGTTTTCTTCTGGTGAATCTAAAGAAACAACATCTGCAATAGGAAATTAACACATGTGATTACAGTGCTTCTGACTTTCCAAGTAACTTGATTTTAAAAGACTCAGGATATATTTTGGGGATAAAATAAGAGCATGGTAACACAGCATTAAAAAAAAAAAATCCTATCTTCTGGCCAAGTTTCAAGGGAAGACAGTGAAAAGAGGAAATGGAAGTCCCTGGTGTTGGTGGTATTTTACCATGACTGCATAGCCAGGTGAGTGTGTGGAGGAAAGCATAAAGAGGCTGTCTAGAACAAACTATGGATGATGCTGAGCAGTATTAAGTACATAAATAAGGCATGTGCAGAGTTTTCAGATTTAACAGTTTTCTAAAGATATTTTTGCGCAAAGAATTTGTAAAAAAACCAATGATTTCCAACTCTTATAATCATGCATGGGATGAACTGCTCTAATATGCATATTCAGGTGTCTTTAAGAACTGGCTGCGCTGAGGCTTTTGTTGTTGTCTTCAGGTAAGTTTGAAAGCAGCTTAGACTGGGAGTTTGGGAAAATAGAAAAGTTTTTGGAAGTCCTGAATTGAAGGTCCAGCATCTATCAGAACTGGGACTTAGTGATAAACAGCCTTTCATGCCCAGGTCCCAGACTGTTCAAGGCTGGACTCCCTGAGCTTGTGTGGATTTATTCATATTTGTTTGTTGTCTGCAGATCCATGTGCAGTACCAGCAACTCTGCCTTGGGAGGGGCAGATATTTGGCTGGAAGATCAAACTGGCAGAGTTTAAAAGTCATCCCTAATGTCTAATGCTCAATGTAAACTAACTGCTTAATTGTGGTTAGGTTTTAGGGCAATTTTAATTGGCTGTGTTGCCATTTCTTCAGAGCATTTACTCTCTAAAGTAGTCAGAGGGGAGAGTGAGATATGGAAACTATAATCTGGGTTATGTTGTTGAGATTTCTTTCTATTTCAGGACAAGGGACACTAATTCAGAATTCTCTGTAGTGCTGTTACCTGTGTATGTCTATTCTTCATATAAACAGTAACTTCATTTCTCCCTGTTTCATTTTTATAACAAGGATTGCACTTATTTCTAACTTTTTTATTGCCTGATGGAGCTTTTAAAAGTCTATTTAATGTTACATGGTCAGGGATCTTGATTTTTTTCATTTGCTATAAGCATGACTACTCATTTTCATATAAATCTTTGTCTAACCCAAAATTTTGCAGGAGCAGTGCTGTTCCTTGCTTGGATACAGAGACACATTTCTTAGTTGGTTGCTGTAGTTTTAAAATATGTACAGAACCCACCAGAAAGAAAAGCTTTCTAGCATCAGCCTCAATTATATGTGATCAAAAGTTTGCATTCTAACATCAAAACTCAGTTCCAAATATCTAGGATTGAGAAACATGCTTCATGTAAACCCTGTTATTTGGTGCACCATCTTAGTTCAAGCATTTGAGTATATTGTGCAATGAAAATATCAAAGAAGAAAACTAAAGGTAACTGCATTTTTTAAAGATTGAAAGAAACTATAGAGTAAGAATACAATCCAAAATTTTAATGTTTTATTTCTAAAGAATCTGTGGAAGTTAGGAACTCAGTTTCTTCTGAATTTCAAAAGAATCTGAGTATTTACTATCCATGCACTTTAAAATTCTAGTCCACGTATTTAGGACTTCTCCTACCTTCAGTACTGAAGCTCCTTACAATATTGGATGCAGGGATGGAGGACTTGTCTGCAGCATATCTGTTGTATAAATCAATCATGAACTGTGGTGGTTCTTCTTTGGTCTTCACTTGTGAGGGGACTCTTGACAAATTCAAACTCTTTAGTAAATCCATCTTCATATTCTCCAGGAAAGACTTAAAGTTGAAATGGGTCTCATCTTCTACTTCCCCAGGATCATGAAAGTGTGCATCAGACTTTCCCATAGCTGATAGCCTGTCCCAGTCTTCCAAAGGCTTGCCTCTTGTCAAACAAGCAATGATGTTGAAAACAGAAAGTGCAGCTAATACTGCAAAACAATGCATTTCTTCTAAATTTACTTTCTGGTGGAGAGACAAGAGGACAAGGGTATTTTAGCTGATTAACAGTCTTGTTTCAATACAGACAGAGGAAAGAAGATGTAAGGCAAACAACTGGAATGCCCTTTGCAAATCACTTTCTTGTGTTCTTTTTGCAGTCTGCTTCAAACCCCAGCCTCTTGTCAGTTGTCAAGCAGATTGGTCGTACACTTGTCCTTATCAGAGTCATTGATGCCATGCTTCAGCTTCTGTTATCTAGCAAAGCTCTTAGTTAATGAAGATTCTGTAAACATTTGACAAACACATGTGGCTGGTGGGAAGGACATTGTATATTGCAAAGAACCCACATTTCACTTTAGGGTCATCTTTGCTTAATTACATTCTTCTATCATTTCCTTGCCAACACAGAGAGAAGCTTTCTTAGGGACGCAGAAGTTTACACTGTTTTCAGCAAGACTAGAAAATACACATCTAGAACAAAATCACTCTATTAGCTATTAGCAAATAACACCTGAAAAATCTTTTATACACTCCCTTCACATGCAATCAGAAAATGCCCATTAGTTTGATGGAGACCTGGATTCTGGAAGACGTGATCTCATGACATTACAAACAACCTTAAAACTTCTTTCCGTTTATCAGCCAAGGGCTATTGTTTGTACACAGTGAAATATCTGTTTTGTGTCAAGTTTGCTTCATGTTGTTTGCAGGCTTGTCCATTTTCAGTTTGATTCCTTTGGTGTATGGGAATTTAGGCTTGTTTTTATAGTATCTTATGTAATATATTTCCTAGATTCATGATGGTCAATCCAGTCCAAGAACAACCAGTCATTTTTTCAGCAACCTCAAAATGAAGACAGAACTAGGCCTTCTAAGGCCACACAGAAAATAAAAAGTCCTTTTGAAGATACAGAAGATTATCTCTGAAGATATTGTGTGCATGAGAAAAACAGGCCAAGGCAAATGAATTTCTCATGATGCAGAAGAAAAAACAGGTTTATTTATCTTAATGAACGTATTATGATTTAATCTAATGATACATAATTGCTTTTTCTGTACTATTAATGCATCATTTTTTCTAAGAATAACTGAATTCATACTGTAGACATGATCTGAGACTTCTGAAATGCTTGGTTATGTGTCTGCTCAAGGGATAACTGGGATCTGGGATCCGAGGTCTTGGTTAATTATGTTCCTATGACATAAAGTCAAAAAGATTCTTTGGCATTGATCCTGGTCTCCTGCACAGCAAGACTTAAATTTTATGCAGGAACTTCGTGTTTCCTACCTGCATGCAGAGTCCAACTGCTTGTGTTTGGCTAAACATAACTTTTTAAGTGCCTCCAGACTTCATCTGAACACGTCAAAGAATCAAAAATTTCTTCAATATTTGTAGCACTTACTCTAAAAGATTATCACCTACAGCTAAAAAGCCCTTTGTGCTACATTTATGATTGCATTGTGCCTGACTTTACCTTCTAGACAGGAATTCTTGTAACTTTCTGGCTACTTTAAGGAGTCCCATAGCATTGACATTTTCTCCCCATCAAAGTGCTTGCACAGTGTAATCAAGTTACTTCTCAGTTTTCTTTCTGATAAACAGATTGTTCTTTTTAGTAACAAAAGACATTTTCTCTACCTGTTTTGGTTTCTTTCTTTTTTGTGTCTCTTTAAGAATTTGAATATCTTCTTGAAAAGGTGAACCCTATGGCTATACCTAGTTTTCTAGTGGCAGTCCCTCAGTGCCACATGCAGAAATAAAATATCCTTTCCTTACGTGGTTCACAGATCCAGTGTGTATCTTTCCAAAGCTTTCATTAGCTGCTATTACATAGCATCACACTGGATACTCATACTGCATCACAAATCCATGATAGCCACAATTTTTTTTTGTTAAGAGTTATGACTTTAAAGGTTGCAGTCTTGTACTCAGTAGGAGCAGCCTCCATTCCTTGTGCCTAGGTACCTGAAGTTCTGTATCTGTCTACTTTCAAATTAATTTTAGTTATATAAACTGCAGCTAGATCAAGCGATCTATATAAGTACCTCTCTCCTCCTGCAAATGCTGTGGGAGTTGCTGTATACAGACTCCAAGTTCATACATAAAGGTGTCAAATACTGTCAGGCCAAGTGTGAGCTTTGGAGAAACTTTACAATGAACAGTTTAACTCAGTGGAAATTCCTTTTGAAAGCTGTTCTTTGAGGTTTGGTAGTGATACACAAACACATTATTATTGTCCAGTGGTTTATTTTAATTTTGCAGCCTTGTGCAAGTGAATTGAATACTCCACAAAAACCTAGGTACATTGCAGCTGTTCCTGTTACCTCTGGCAATTAAACAGTGGCCTGAAAGAATGAAATTAGATTTGTTTAGAAAAAAAGGTTTTAACACTTTGCTGGCTAGTATCAGCTATTTTCATGTTTTATCTGTCTTTACTCATACCATTTGCTTTTAGGATTAGTTAGTGGAATTATCTTGACCTGTATTTATCACTAGTAACTTTCTCTAGAAACTTGGGCATTGAGCAGAATGGTTTTTAGGATGTTCAAAGAAATAAAAAGGTCTGTTGGAACCAAGACAGTGAGGGTATCAGTGTCCTCTGGCAGCAGCTGACAGTATTTGTGCCATTTCAAATGCAAAGTTCCTCTTTCCAGAGGAAGATTAGACATCCAAATTCCAAAGATCCAGAAAGGAGTAACTTAAACCACTAAAAGTGGTTGAAAGCCTTTTTTCCATTGAAGCATTGACCAGTACAGCTAAACTCCGAATGAAATAAGCTTTACTAGTAAGAGATGTGTGTGACTTGTATAGCAAGGGTATGTTTTGAGAGCAATGACACTTACAGGTATAATATATATAGTCTTGACAACAGAACTTTAAATGCAGTCTTAACCTCTTAGAGTTTTGTAAGTGTCCTTATGAGTGTAGCAGTAACATTTTTCCTGATGTCCAATAGACCTTAGATTACAGTGTGGTATCTCTTGCCATAATAACTTACATCAGCACATCTTGGAAAGAATGTTTTTATCCAAGGACTAATTCAAGATATAGCAAATATTCCTTAAGGAAAACAAAATGCTATACACGAGAATATAAGCATGCTAAGTTAATATGTCAGGCTGTTCAGAGCTAGTGATAAATGGGAGCATGACTAGACCTACAGAAAAAGGTAGATTTTCATAGATGGTAGAAATTACAGGGATTTAAAACACTTTGAAAAATGTTATGCTTACAGCTGTTGTGTAGGAATGATGACTTTCTGACAACTTTTCAATTTTTATTTATACATTAGCATTACTCTGTCAATTGTAGTTGAGTTTCTCATGATTTATAAAAACACAAGATTGTAAATTTTTTAAGGGAGATCTCTAACAGCAACACTATACAAAGGTTTTTCCCAGTAGTTCTAATGTAAATTACTGTAGTAATTTATTAAGTACAAAAGTACTTTGGGAGAAGAACTGCAAACTGGATCTATGATCTTTTGTCAGGCATAACTGGCAGTCACTACAGAGCACCACAGAACCACTTACTTCTTAGTCAGAGCTTTTTAGGAGAAGAACTGCTGTGGCAGTAACCTTGCAAAGCCTCCCACGCATGCTGAATCTTGCTTTTATGTATGTTAGCAGAATGTACCACATTTACACAGCTCTGTTGTCTGAGAGTCTGCACCACTTGAGCATAGAAAATTGGTGGCAGAAGATACCTAGCACCTTAGTAGGACAGGAGCCTTCCAGTTATTTGTTCCTCAGAAGGAAGTGGGTGTCATATCCTTCCCTTAAACAAAGCAACTCTTAATAGGGTAAGGTAGTGCCTAAGGCTAGACTGTTTCTTGAGGAGGAAGCACTCCATATCTTATACTCTCTGCTGCCTCACAGACTTCAGATGTTTCTCCACTCTTGGTCTCTTTATGCTATTGTACAGCAGGGGAGTGAAAATGAAGTATGTGGCAAGTGTGTCCTAGAACACGAGGACACTAAGCGGATTAACAGACACCATGATGGGAACACCAGCTCTTAAAAGATTGCTGCAGTTACAAGGCTACCATAAATGTATCAACAGGGGATTGTGTAGGAGTTAGAGGGATGCAGAGAATTTATTTCTATAAAGACTTCCAATGGAACTACTGCCAAATGTTTCCCATTTTGATGTTCATTGTTTGAAAAGAAAGTTAATGAAAGTTCTGGAAAGAGTTCAGAAGAGAGCTGTGAGAAATTGTTATAAGGCTTAGAATAAGAAATCAATCTATTTAAATCTTAGCCAAAATGTAACTTGACCCTACTCCCTATACTAAAAATACACAGTGAAAGTATTTTGGATAATAGATAAAAGGGATCTAATGAAATGATTTACAGTAGGATCCATTGAATTGAAGCTAAAGCTCATCAAATTCAGTCTAGGATTAAGCCAGTGCGTATGAACAAAGAGCACTAACTTTTGGAACAACTACTTGTAGTCCAGTAGAGATACTCTATCACATGAAATCTTTAAAGCCAAATTTATGCATGTTTTTCAAAGGTATTCCCAAGCTCAAAACAGGAGTTCCATAATGCATGGTGCAGAAACTGCTGAGCCAGGTTCTTTGATCTGGGCTACGAAGGAGGTTGGTCTAGATGATCATAGTATTTTCTCCTGTCTTTAATCTATTGAAGTGTATTATGACAAGCTTAACATGTATTTACAAGCTTCCATCTAATTAACAGAATGTAGGAGAGTGCATTTATAGAAAGACAATTCAAATATTTTTAGATACTACTGTACCTTTAATTTATTAGCTTTTGTTAAAAGCATGTAACAGTCTAGAGAATATAAAGCATAATTTACAAAAATATAAATCTTGGTTATTTTATTTTTAGTATTTCAACATATTACCATATTGTAAGTGTTACTCAGAGAATATGTTTAACAACCTGAAATTATCCAGCAAACCAAAAATGTGGGATATTACATGTCTTTTGTAGAACAAATTATATATTAATGAAGGGTAACCAGAAATGACTATATTAACATATTGTTTATATGAAAACTTATGCAGTGAACTATACTTGCATCCTGAAGAAAATATACATTTTAAGCCGTTTATTACAGCATTTTTCAGTATAAATATGCATGTTAAGAGTATGAGTGTTTTAGGAAAAAATTTTTGATTTGTGTACAAAAGTTCTAAAATAAGCCTGGCTTTGCAAGTTCACTTCCCATCTTCTTGGTTAACTGAGGAGATAAAATAGTCAGAAAATAACATATAAAAACATATTTTAGTCCTTTGATTATGGAAAACTTTACACTTAAATTTCTCACTAAACACCAGGTATCTTGGCTAGGTGGGTTAGGAAGGTATCTGTAGAAGTACTGAATTCCTGGAAGATGAATATGAAAGACAAATGATGACGGTATGACCTATCCTTCGAGGCGAGCACGTGCATTGTTTTAGTCTCTCTGTGTGCTTTCTGTAGAGGAACTGCAGACTTGCATTGGTTCATCAACACAAGTGGATTCATTTCTCCTTTACAACTTCCCAGAGCAGTCAGGCAGGATTTGTGGGCCTTGTTAAAGGTCTGTTTCTATGAACTTATCGGCAGGCACAAGTTTCAACTGACATATTGGGATATACCTTTAAAACAACATTTTTGTTCTCATCTAAGAACAGGACACTGAGTGAGCTCATTTTGTCAGGAACACAGCAGGGTTCTGGGATGCCAGGAATGATTCCCACAGCTTTTACGATGCTCTGAATTGTAGCATGATTTGATGGCCGGACAATCTGGAACAGAGAAGGAAATAGTTATAGCTTCATTTATGAGCAGTCACTTTCCTAAGTGGACTTGGTATAAGCAGTTACTTTCCTAGATGGACTTGGAAAATGACAGCAAATATGGAGTTTTTTGTTTCTTAATAAAGCAAATATGTCATTGTTTGAGTCACAGGGTCATGCAGCACAGCCAGTCCCTCACACTTCCAGCTTTCCTGAGCTGGATGTATCCAACAGATATTTTGTGTTCCTTAGGCTACCTTCATAAATACCAGAGGAGGGCACTGGTAGCACAGCCAGCAGCCAGAGGCCTGAAGAAAAATGTTCCTGCATGTACCTGCTACATGCTGGAGGCAGACATGCAGAAGAAGAAACCTAAGCTGGGGCATAGTTCTCAATTGCTAGATGTTATATTTTGTTTTCTTAACCTCTTGTCTGACTTAGAAAATTTGCTACTGTAAATATTTCCAAAATGACTATCCCTATGTTCCAATAGATTTTTTCCTCATGTATGCTAACCTGGAATGAGTTACTTTTTCCTGGAGTAATAACTCTCCTTTAAAAAAGCAGAAGCATCTACAGGAGAGGGTTAGTATAGAATAGTCAAACCCTGACAAAGCCTTTCTCATCATAACTGTATGATAAATAGTTCATATCTGTGGTCTTTGCTTTCCCCTGCCTTCGTCATCAGGATTTTTTTTTCCTTTTCTTTCCATGGGCTAGCCTCAAACTGGGAGAAGGGAAAAAGGGAAAAAGGCTGGGAGGCTGGGAAAAGTATGAAGTGAGGATTCACAGCAGCTTTACATCTATTACCTGTTCAGGGTACTGAGCCACAAAAACCATGGTTTTCCATTTCAACAGGTAAAATTATGTAGTCCATGGATAGAACAAAGGAGCTATTTTTAGGATAATTCAGTTTTGAAACATTTGCACTACGTGTAACATATCAGCAAATCAGATTCAAACCTTAACTGCCATTAGAGGCTTTCAGATCTTCCTTAACCAAGCCATTATAAGGAGTAACTGTGAAATCTGTCCTTGACTCTTTAAGACAGCATCGCTATACCCAAGTCCCAGCAAGTGACCAATCCTGCACAGTGCCTTTCTGTAATTAGCATATACTAGCATAAGTAGCAACAGCTAACTTTCTCTTGCCCCCCTTCATCTTCAGATTTCAAAGCTGTCCACAGACAAGCAGCAGTAAGGTGGTCTCACAGCTGTGAAGTAGAAATCAGTTTCTACCCCCATTGGTCATGTCAGCATATGTGGACAGCAAGAGAGAGACAGGAGTTTTTGTGTGTTTAAGCAATGCAGAGTTTAGAAATTCAAAGAATTGAGCTTCTAGAATCAAGGTCTTAATTTAGCCTTTATGAAAAACCTCCTGAACTGTTCCTAGCACCTGTGTTATTCCATGCTGTTATTTGAAACAGTCACAGATCACAATGTGCTACTGAAACAGCATTTATTGCCCCCATGCAGTGGATATCCATCATTGCCCTCAGGGCCAGCTACTAACTCACAGGATTCTTGGCTATGAACCTGCAGAAGATCCTACAAGGATCTTCTCCCACACTGTGCAGCCTCTAATATCTGCAAGGAACAAAGAGATGTGAACAAAGTCTATCCAGATTGAGCAGCTGTCTCCCAAGACAACACTAATTATGTTTCTAATGTCTGACAATGGATACGCTATGCACAAAAATGCTTAGAAAGGAAAATGCTTATGATAGACTGGTACTCTGTATGGAATCTGGCTGCCTGAGCCCTGTATCCACATCTGAGCCAGACAGCACACCCATCCCACATCCAGCCAGGCTCTGAATTTTTCCAGCCCTTCTGGAAACCTGGCATCAGTGTTCAGTGATCATGGGCTTCACATTTGACTTTGTCCCAATGTGCTGAAGTAGAAATCTTGAAATAATTAGTTGAATGCCCAGTAATGATGGCACTGAGGAAGTGCTAATGTTTTAAATGCTGGCTGCTAAGTTATATACAGCAGACCAGGTTCTATCACATGCAGGACTGGAATTTATTTGGCAAATGCAGCCCTGTAGCCAGCCATATAACCTAGTCTTCCTCCTCACAATTCAGGGAATAAAAAATTCAGCAGTAAGGCAGGTGAACTTATTATGAGAAGATTTGTACCCAAGCTGTTGAGTATCTATCTAAATCAAGACACGCAGTTATTAAAATAGATGTGCAGAATGATATACTGATACTTAAGAAAAAACCAAACCTACAATGTAATGATACCCAACATGCCAGGCATGTAATTCTATCTCCACAGTTCTAAAAGAGTACTTTGGAAATAAGGTTTCTGTTGTCCAGCATAGGTTGACTGTGTAGACCAAGTCTTTATAAGTCTTTAATCTGGCCTTTGATACTTTCCTGATTTAGAGCATATATGAAAGAACAAATTTCTCCCTCAATAATTAGCAATTCTTATGCTCTGAACTGAATCTTCATTCATGCTGGTGTCCTCTCTCTCTTCCTTTTGAAACAATCATTAAAAAAGGTTACACCTTCAAATCTGCTTCTTCTTTTCCCCTCTTAAAAATACAAAGCTAACAAGTAGTAGACCTCTTCCAAAGCAAAGTCAATGAGTGAATGTGTGTCAAACCCAAAATTCCCAAATCTGTGTATCTGTGATTTAGTTTCTCTGGGTTTTTTTTTTTTCAGTTGGGTTTTTTTTCCCTTATTTTGGTTTTTGGGCATCAAGATACTAGTGAAAGGGAATCTTTATTATATAACAAATATTTGCTTGTATTTCTGGATAAGATATTAAGTAAGTGAGCAATATAAGCTTATTTAACTGTTCAAGCTAGAAATGGATCCTCTCTTCTGGCCCTGACAGTTTGTGTGTAGTGGTGTTTTGCTCACAAGAAGCCAGATGTGTTAAATACATCTTTTTTGAAGGGTAGGGTTGTTGTTTGGTTGGGGATTTTTTTTTCAGGTTTATGTTGTTTTGTATGGTGCATTAGACAGTGAATCTATGGCAAAGGACCCATATACCCAGGCTGTCTTTTGTTTTGGATAAGTTAAATGATGATTATGTTGCATGATCAATTTGTATTACAACAACAAAGTGAAGTTGTATGTGAGTCTGTGCAAGCTTTAATTTTTGCCAGACCATTTATCAATTTATGTACACATGGTTCAGCATTGGCCAGCTACACAAGAACATGTGGCCAGATTTGTACACCCTACCATGAAGTCTGGATTTCCACTGTTCCTGGACATAAAACTAGCCTACATATCTACTCTTCCTGAAATTGTACTACTTGTTTCAACACAAACATACATCAATCTCCCTGGATGTAAAGTAGGGCAGATTCCTGTTTGAGAGCCTTGAAATTCTCTGCTGTAAAACACTATCCTTTATTTATGTGCCAAATGACCACATACAAAAATGTCAGTCGAACAAATAATCAGGCCATTTGTAGGCAGAATTGCAAAATAATTACAGTTCCAAATATGCAGGTTATGCAGTGCTTCAGATACTACCTTGAAAGCCTTATAAAATCCTAAAAACTCTTGTCCAACATAGGATTGCCAACATTTCTGTTTCTTGCCATAGAGAAGAGTGGGAGTGGGCCAAATATTCGCCTCTCCACTGGCAAATTTCACACTGCTTCTATAGGAGGAATTCTGCATCCTTGCTTTAAGGTGCTAGAGACAGTTTTGTGGCATTTCTAGCAACACAAGGTAAATAAATTTTTTTGTTCCAGTAGGATTATTTAACATACTTAGGATTTTGATAGGAAAATAGAATCTTAATCAGTATTATTGTTTTCAAAAGTGACAAGCAGTTTCCTAAAGTTAAGAATACCTCAGTGTTAACTACTCTTCATTTTTATTCTAAGGTATTACAAGTGGAATCCAGAAATATACTGATAGAGTAGCTTGTTTTAATATGAGCATATAATACTTCATATTTCTGCTACTAGAATAGAGTATTTTGATGATTTAGTGTGTATAACCATATTTTCATAAGCTGCAAAGTCTTTATGCTATAGTTTCAAGATATAAGATGAGAAATTGTAAGATAAATGACAGATATTTTTCTTATTCTTCAGGCTGGATTTAAAGAAAACTTGGAATCTTTTTGCACTCTGATGAGTAAGTTGATGGAAACAATATTGCTTAAATTCTTTAGGTTGAACAAGGCAACAAAATACAATGAAAAAGGTAAAAATCTAAAGGAAAATTTAACTAAAGAAGTAGCTGGATAAGCAGAACAGTAGGCCTACTGTTTGCAAGCTGACAAGAACAAAAAGGCGTAATACCTTGGGCATTGGAAATTCACATGCACCTGCACAGTAGTAGGCATCAAATGATTTGGGAGATATGATCCATTCATTCCAGCCAATATCAGCAAAGTCAACTTTCATGTATCTTCTTGAACAAATCCTTGGCTCGTTCCATTGTTTTCGCCTTGCTTTCTTCATTGTTTTCTCATCAAAATTTAGCACCTGAGACTTTTTAAGTGTTTCTGTATTTTCCTGCCCTTTTTTCCTTCGATCTTTGCGTGAGGCCTTTGGTTTCAAGGATCTGTAGGCATTCTCCCATATGTCATGTTTGTTGTATTTATTGTTGTTATAATCTACTTCTGGCAACTCATTGTTCTGAATAGAGCTAGCGAGGTACGTATCCCTCCTAACTCGAGTGTCAGTAGAAGCATTAGGGGATAGATTTGGGTCCCCGTCATTGGGAGGGAATGGATCATAACGCTGTAGGGTGCCTGCCACACTGTTAGGTTCAGAGATTGCGAGATCATTGGCATAAACTAATATATAAGGTAAATGGCTGGCAACCTCTTCGGGGAAGCCCTGGTGTTTCTCCCCAGAATCAAGCTCAGCACAGAGAATGAGCTCTCCAGCTCGTTTTGATTCTTTTACAATGTGTGATACGTCCTTCGCATGCCAAGCCCCTCGCCTTTGAAGCAGCACAGTGATGTTCCCTTTCACTAGTCCATAGGCAGAATTCTGGTGAATGCTTTGGAAAACAAGATTGAGCCGTAGGACTGGAGGCAGGTGAAGGAGGCGGCAGGATGAGTTCTTGGACCGTTTACAAAACACTTCCCGGTGCCGAGGGCGTTTGTCAGCATAGAAGTGAAAAGTGGCAGCAAGGATCATTTCTGAATCCTGCATGGATGTCAGATTGAAGCAGTACAAGGGCTTCTGGGCCAAGAATTCTGCAAGAGAGCAAGGAAAACATGGATATATATCTGAGACAAAAAATGGTAGTCAAATCTTATTTCCATTTAAGTGAATTAACAGATTTTACTTTTCCCTTATATCAAATAATTTAGTATAGTGAGCTTGTCACTTCAGCTTAAAACTATGGTGAATAAGAGGAGGAAAAAACTGTAACTATTTAAGAGCAATATTACAATAACATTGAGAGTGTCCAGCATACTGGGTGTCTTTTGTACATACGAAGCATGAAATTATTTCCAGAGATTTTTAGTTCCAGACTGCCTTTCTTTCTAGGCAGGTAAGAAAAGCAATCCTTGATTGTACTTCATTTAAAACAAAGTCAGGCTCAGAGAAGCTGTCAAATTTACCTGTGGTAGAGCTCAGAAAAATACCCTACAGAAACCAGTACTAGCAAAAACCAGGTTTACAATTAATATTCAAGATTGTCTAATCTAAAGCTGACTGCAGATTCCTGAAAGATATCTGGGTGCTAACTGTGTGGGCAACAGCTCATCATCTGCAAGTAGTGCACACAACACATTTCACAAGGGGGCTGGCAGAAAGCAGTGTGACACATTTTGGAGGTCATTACTCTGAGCAATCCTCCTTTCCAGTACACATCATGTCGGAGCTTTGTTTAAAGCACTGTAAAACACACTTCATTTCTAAGGCTTGTGTTTAGATCTGTGTGCAGTTAGTGACAAATGCTATTGAATAGGAGTTGGCTCTTAAATTTCAAACTCCATTTGAAACTATTTCTTTCTAGCTAGTTGAACAGTTTGTGCTCAGCTTACATCTTTACCCTAATTCTAGGAAGACAAGCAATTTTACACTAATAAGTGCTTACACTATGTTTATTTAAACAGTAGAAAACTCTCATAGTGTGTTGAAATGTAATCACATCCCAGCATAAAAAGACAATGCCTTCATAGTCTATCATTGTGAAAAGTTGCCTTTTTTTACTAGATCAATAGTATATGGGAAAGTGATGGCAGAACCAAGAAGTGATTTCTGTTCTCCCAAGCTCACACCACTACTTAGAATGCACCAAAGGATTACAGTGGGTAAATCTGCATCTTTAATTAACCCAAGTGGACCAACCCTGTGGCAGCCCTGTTTGCCATACCTGAAAATTCTCTGTCAGAAGGAAGAAAAAAACCATCCCAAACCAAATCAAACTCAACAATTGCAACAGCCAGGCTTCCCAGAAACACTTAGGTTTGTTTTTCAGTGCACTATAGATGACAAGCCACAGAAATTTTGGCAACAACAGAAAGGCAGTACTGTTAACTGCCACCTGTTGGAACATTCTTCCTTTAAAGCACAGTTTCATTTAAAAGAGGGAAATGAATAGTGCTACATCTTGCTAAATTGGTGGTTACTATCTCCCAGTTAATGCTGGATAGAACCATGATTTGGACCAAAGAACAGCAGATTAGCATGATCATTAATCCCAAACGCACACAGGCAGTCTGAGAGTACAAATGTTCAAGTATGCAATTTCCATCTACACCATCTGTGTTTTGTTCCTGATACAGTGAAAAGGAACAGCTTGCACTGATGTGATAATATCCTATTTGTTTCTGTCAGTTCAGGACAGGACGCCTATTAGTAAACTTTTAATCAACACTAGTCATATGTATAGGTGCTCATACTATGAAAAAACGTAAGGGTTTGGATTTTATGTAAGTCTTTGAAGTACAGAAATTTCACAAGGCTACTAGACCATTTCGCAGGCCAAGGAAGATAGTAATCATAAAACTTCTTCAGAACACCAGGCTTTATTAATGTACATTCATTTCAGAAGGCATATGTTTCTAAAAAGAAGTCTACTGGTTTTCTCCACCTGAGCTGTGTACAGTTGAATTTTTTAATATTTCTTTTAGTAGTAGAATGCTCTGAGTACCATCAGCTCTGCAGTTACTGCTATGAAGCACAAGCATTGCTGGGATAAAGACATTTCAAACAAAAGTGTCTCAGAGTTTCAGAAGGGAAGGTAACTTGTAATGATAGATCAGAGAAAGGGAAGCTAAATTAATCTAAAATAATTCTGTACTCTAGAATGAAACAAACCCTTCAAAAGTCAAATTTCTTTGTAGAACAGAAGAAGAATCTATGAATCTACAGCTACCGAAAATCTAGAAGCCTGGAAGTATTGTTAGGATTTTAGAAGATTTGGGTTTTGGATGGAGCATAGTTATATTTCCATATTGCATAAGTTCACTCAGGCTTTTACCAACCTGTCAACCTTGTCAGTCTTGATTTGGTTTTCTTGCACATACACACTATGATACAATCTTAATTAAATGGCTGCTATTTTCTACTATTCATTAAAGTCTTTGCTTTGTTTAGCACAGAGGATACATGGTGTTCAGGGAATGAGTCTGAGCTGCAAGAGTCAATTTCTGTGGAAGTTTCAAGGCTTAGGCAGTAAACTGCTGCCATGAAGATTAATTCCCCTCAATCTGAGCAATTTAGGGGAAGTTGGACAATAACTTAGTATTTCCCATTTGGTCACGAACGAATTATGACTTGACTAACTTCAGCGAGTTGGTGCTGTTTTCTAAAGCTACAAAGTTCCCTGCAAACTGGAAAGCACCTAAAGAAATAAGGAAATTGAGAAATTAGTTCCTAAACTGTCTCTCAGCTCCTTATTAAAAAAAATAATGAACCCTTGTGAGCACATGTGGAGGTGAGCTGAGATAGGGTGATCAGATGTTTGTGAAGTACTCTTTCTGAGAGGGCAAGTACTGCTAGAGGAACAAAAAAAGTTGTTTTTGGGCTACATGCAAACAGCACATGCATGTATATTTCAAGTGCCTTACACTGAATATGGAAAAATATTACACATTCCATTGCTCAGCCAACACCGCCTATACCCTCTAAGGAACAGGTAGGATAGCAATACAACTGGGTGGTTGAGGAGAACTTAGTAATGTATATGACAAAGGACAAATGTCTGGACCAACATTTTGTGTATCTGGAGCCCTCATCTTGACAACTGTAAGTAAACCTTATGCTTGAGTGTCACCTAACAAACAGCTTTAAACAGCACCACAGGAACAGACAGTTACAGATTGTCTGAAAGGTATGTGATAAAATAAAAGAGGTAAGTCTATTGCTTGGGATAATGAAAATTATTGTGTGTGTAGTCTGTTTTGCTTATCTCAATAGGACTACAATTACTATCCATATTTTATAAAGAATGGATGTTCCACATGTCTTTTTAGAAAAACATGCCAATTTCTTCTTTCAGAAGGAAATATTAGAATTTCTCAGAGAAGATAAACATGGTGGCAAATAAGGTTCTTCTCTACTCCCTCATCTTGTATCATCCTATGTTACATTTTAGAGTGTTTATCACTAGCTTGATGAATGCAGTTCAAAGGAACAGTGCAGAGGAGCTTCTGCTTTCATGCCATGTTATTTGGGAAGGATGGGATCCAGTAGAAAAGGTACATAGATAAGACACATGAGACAGGAGTTTTGGACATAGATATCCCTTATTTCCATTGCAGGGAAAGCCAAGTTACTTTTGGGCCTCTCTGCCTTGGTTTCATGATCAGATAAATGAATGAAATAACACTGATTTGTATTTGGTCTGCACAGTCTACCTGTGGGTAGAAAATGCTGCTATTTTAGTGTTTTAAAACAGAATTACAACTTACATTACTTTGATGCAAGTAGTGTGTTCATCAGATTATTTGAAAAATTAAGAAAAAGAATATAGCGCAATTCTTGCCTTGTCCCCAAATCCCTTTTGTTGTCCAGGGCCTTATTTGAGTGACAGCCAGTATTAGCTGCTCAATTCACAGAAAAGTGTTAACAGGAGGTCATGGAAAATCATCCACAGTGGAAATTCCTTCCTAACCCCTACTATAGCAATTGCTAGCCAATGATCTAGAGCATGACAATTAATTTTTCTCCCAAATGTCTGCAATTGCTTTACATTATAACTCCTAGATTTTTAGACATTTTCATTAGCACCTTACTCTTCCATGGAGTTACCCCCTCCTCGAATATGATTACTTTTTAATATTACAATTGTCATAGGATAGAAATTAAGTTGGGGTGCACAAGAAAGTATGAATTATTGTGCAATATTATAGTAAGCATTCCCTTAAACACCATGTGCTGCACTGTACTATGTACATGAGTCTTAAATGGAGGAGAAATAGATTAATGCAAAATTTGCTTTTGTGAGTTTCAATCCACCAGATTTGTCTAAATAGAATAATGAATATTTCTTACAAGGTAGCAACAACTAGATTCTGGAAACTGCTACAGTTCTTATTTTATGAACTAAGATCTTAGTTACAGACTGTAAGTGTTAACCAAAAAAGGAAGGTGTTTTCCAGAAAAAAGAGTTTGTGTTTCCTTGGCAAAGGATAACAAATGTATGGACTATTAACTAGGCAAACCTCCTTTATATTATTTAATGTAATACTGGGGCAATGAAAGTATAGTTTTGACACAGTATATATGTTTCTCCACTCTCATAATCAAGCCAAGTAAAACTGGGGAGAGGGAGGTCAGGTTTTCGGGCCTAAACCGGTCTTCTCAGGTTTAGGCAGTGCAAGGATTTAAGACGCCGAGCAGTTTTAGGCGGTCCTGTAGGCGGCACTCTGCCTAGCAGGAACTTCTGAGGCTGCGAGAAGAGCCGGGGAGAGGACCAGTAGCTGGAGCACTCGCGGCTAGGTTTATGCTCCAAGTATTTCTGAACAGATCTTTTGGCCCAGAGCGATGTGCGCTGGGAACGGCGCTTCTTTTGCCGCTGATTTGCATCCACAGCAACGGAGACTTTCCCAGGGGAGATACTCTCCGGGAAGCGAAGGGAGCCAGGGAAGGTGGGAAGCCGTCCGCAAAGCGAGGGGCGACACCCTGTCCGTGTAGGCAAGCAATGGACCCCCCAGCATGCACCCAGAGTGACACCCCCCGCAGTCAATGACAACCTCGACGCAAACCCGTCACTTTAAAGCGAAAGAGGAGCGAGGGGCTCCCGCAGTGCCCCCGCGCCCGGCCCGTCTTACCCGGCCTGGCTTTGAAGCTGCGGACCGTGTTGCCGTCGCCGGGCCGGCTCCCTTCCCGGTTGTACTTCTCGTAGAGTTTAAGCATGTGGACAGCTACCATGTCCTGAGCGATGCTGCCCAGCCCAGGGGGCGGCGAAGAGCCGCCGCGGGGGTCGCGGCCGGGGGCGGCGGGGTCCGGGTCGGCCGGTGGCTGGACGGGGCAGGCGGGCGGGCTGCCGGCGC
>WEKY01049760.1:182926-203132 GCA_013390045.1 Picathartes gymnocephalus
CGCTGCCTGCGTCTGGGTCTCCCGGTTGGCCCTGCCGCACCGGGGCGAGGGGGCGGCGGGGCCAGGGAGGAGGAGGGAGGGTGGGGGCGGCCCCCCCCGCCGCTGATGCCATCTCCGCCGGGCCAATCCCCGGGCCCGGGGGCGAGGAGCTGCGGGCCGGGGGCGGCGGAGCGGGGGCAGCTCCAGGGGTCCGGGTGCGGGGGGACTGCGGGAGGGGACGCTACACTTCTCCAGCGTGGGGCTCCCCCGCTCCTTAAAGCGTAGCGGGAAAAGGATCTAAATTAATTAGCGCCCAGCTGCTGATGAGAGACGCATGTCACCGCCGCCGCTGCGACATCGAGCGCTGCGGCAGGACGGCACCTTGGCTGCCTGCGCCAGCCAGGAGGCTGGGGGGCTTGAAAATAATTCCTGAAAGATAGAAGCAGTAGATACCAAGCAGGGCGGGCAAGCGGTGAGGGGACGGAAGGGTGAGTGGATGGCAGGGACAGCATGACAAGGGAAGGGTGCGCACATCCCTGCCGAAAGTGGAAGAGTCTGCTGTTTCGGTCGGCAGAGCTGACAGTGCTGTCTTGTACAGGCAACGCTGTGAACAGTGTTTATTTCAAGGACCCCGGAGAAAACAGAAATCCCTCTGGGTCCGTACTCCAGAAGACGCACTGTGAACTAGGCAAGAGTGCAACAAGGGTCACTGATAATTCCAAGCAGATACTTAAATGGTCGGGGTTAAGGGGCTGTGCGTGGGTAAACTTTCGTCATTGGACTATTTCTATGAGAGATTTGAAGGAGGAGAATACTGGTGTGAATTTCTGAAGGATTTACATGGCTTAGGTCGGAGGGGGTTGATTTCAAAGTGAATGGTGCATGTTGCACTTATTCATCATGTAACACAGGTAGTTCTGAATCATAGTCACCCAGTGGGTAAAAATGCTAGTGTAATGAATAGCAGTTTTAAAGACAACCTATAAATAGAGGAGTATATTTTAAGGGAATTTTAAATTTCTGCCTCTTTTTTAAAGCTTTTTCTCTAGTAACCAAGATAGTTACTTTTCTTGGAGAGTATACAATGCAATAATTGAAAAATTGTTGGAAAAAGCTACTGTTGCTGTGTATAACACAACTCTTTTGTGCTTTTTTTTTTTTTTTTTAACCTTGGAGTGTCAAATCTGAGCAGATACTATTGAAAGCTTCTGAACCACAAGTTTGTACTTTTTGGATCATGGCAAAGAAAGGTTTCATTCATTTTTAAAATTAGCACCAGGCCTCATTGCTCTGTGCCCTTTGAATGTGTGAAACAAACAATTTGCAAATACAAATTTGCCCAAATGTACATTGCTAAAGTATCAAACCTCCTATTAATTAATCTTTGCTTATAAGTAAGCCAAACTATCCTTTGATGCTTTTTTTTTTCTCCATGGTAGCATGCTCATGACCTCCACTGGGGGTGTGAGCAAACCTTTTGTTGTTTGTGGTTTTTGTCTGTACTGTTTCTATACAATCAAGGTCCTGTGAAAAGGAGGAAGAGGCAGCAGGAGGTAGAAACAAGCTGGGCTATTTTGGACCAATGTCCCATTAAAATGTTCTCCTTCTCCTTAACTCACTCCAAAGTTCTATTCAGGCATACACTTTGTATCAGTCTTTAACCTGCACTAAAACCTGTAGGACACTGATACTTTGACATTGTTGGGAAAGAATTAAAGAATCAGCCAGGGATGGCTAATATTTCTTGCCTTATTTTATTGCAGAACAGCAGGAATTCAAAGTCTTTAAAGCTCTGGTACTTTGACTCTTTTATGCAGCTGAGATGATGAAATAAAAATGTGTTTGGTAAAGGAATTCAAATTAGCACTGGGTCACATAATTCCCCTGTTCTGAATATGGCCAATCAATGGCATCTCTAAGGCATCTAGAGGCAAGAGCTATGCAATTTCTGCTCATGCAGAATAATATTTCTAGCGTGGAAATTTCTGCTAATTAAAGCTCTTGCCAAGTAGAGTCTTTTTTTTTTTTCTTTTTTTCTTCCCTTCTTCTTCTTAAATAGCTTAAGTCAAAGCTTTGCAAGCCAGGACTTGGGGAAAGTCTCCTTATAGTTAGAGCAATGCATACAAGATTTTAAACTGCAGATCTAAGTTTTCTACTAAAATTATTGTGATATAAATAGTGTTACATACCCTTAATAACAGCTTATATGTGAAAAACAAAACCAAATAATGTTTTCTTATGGAATTACTGATATCTATACAAAGGAACTATTGTGACCTGTGCTTGTGTTTTGTTGTAGGAAATACATGGGAAATATACAAAAGGGGATATAGAGCACCAGGAGTAGTATCTATTCTTTTTGTTCTATGGTAAAATAAATTATCAACTCTCTTTAGGATTACATCTATGTATATTAAAATAATTTTGCCTGACTCTTTATTTTTAATAATAAAGTCAGTAGCAGGGATAATAAAAGCTTAAAACTCCAGGGAAGTTAATGAAACATAACTTATTATTAAATTTGGGCTTCAGTCCAAATTTCTGGTTACTACTTATTTTAGGGCAGCTCATTCATTTTTCACTCAGAAAAATACCTCACTATGTATAATGCTATGCAATTAACCAAGACAATTCCTTAAGTATATAACTTATTAATTAGAAGTTAACTGAGTGAAATGTAGTGGTCTGCAGGTTCTCATAGAATTTGGTGGCAGAACTCTAAAAACACTTTTCACATTCCTTCCAAAATCACATGGTGTGGCAAGGATGTTATATGGTCAATGATGTATGGTCAGTAAAAAGGGCTTTTGTGTTTTGTTCAGTTTTCCTAAACAATAGTGAAATTATGTTAATACCCCAGAAACAGCAAAGACATAATGGTGTTTAGGTATTAGAAGAAGCAGAATGCTCAGAGCTAATCCAGAGCTCTGGAAGGCTCTTAATGTTGAGAGAAGGGTTTGGTATATCAGGCAGGGAAAGCTTTGCCTATTGTTACCAAGGAAAGCTTTTCCTCTTAAGAAGCAGCACGAATTCTCTCAGTAGATTCCATCAGCTCAAGAACAACCTCTCACCTTGGATTTCCATTCTGGATCCATGATCTCACATATTGCAGTCTGTAACAAGAATAAACTTTCCCCGTGACAGGCTCCCCATCCTTCATCCTTACTGACAAAGGTTTATTTGGCTGTCTTGCTAAGAAGCAAAAATTGCCTCTATTCACATCCTACTACACTATCAATAATGCATCGTTATAGAAACTAAGGAATTAGGATGCACAGATGAAGTGTAATATGTCCCACCCTACTGTAGATGTCCAAAATTGCTCATATGGTCTGTGGTCTAGTGGTGTCTGTGGTTTTTCATTGGCTAGAAGAAATCTTTATCAACTGGCTGAGATGTGCAGAGGATGAATTTCACTCCCTGAGGGTGGTTGTGTGAAGTAGAGAGCACCTTCCTGTTCCAGTTTCAGTGGCAATGGTAGCACTAGTCAGCCTCAGGATTAGCATTTTGCAAGTCTGGGGTTAGTTTCATTTTCTCTTTACACAACTGGCATATACCAAGCATTGGTGTATTAATCACTTATCCTATCAGTAATGAAAATGTTGTATCTATCGCTTTTCTGGTTTTATCTCACTGACAGTTCAGGATTTATTCTTCCATATTGGCAGACTTTCAGGAGATGTTTTTTTGACAGGTCTTAGGAGCCGAGGATGTTTGTTTCTGTCTTGAGGTTCACCATTTATGCTTGTAATGAAGATGGCATGGACAATTATCAGACAAGCATTTCCCCGTTCTGTTGCTACCTAGAAGTCACTAGCCTCTGTGGGAGGATTTTCTTCATTCATAGGTTACCAAGTGCAAAGATATCAGCTGGTATTTGCAGAAGTAGTAATTCTGTGATGTTATGGGGTACTGACCTGAAACAAAGACCGTGTTTTGTTTGGGTTTTTTTTTACAGCAAGCACTTTCAACTTTTCAATGGCTTATGCACCACCATGTATAGTCATTTAGGAAGGAAAAATTTTTTCCAATGAAGGGAAGAAACTTTTCCAATGGAAATTGTAGTGGTAACTCATGTCTGTTGAAAAGCTGATTGATCCAGGTTGGTTATTCTGCCTTTGAGCTCACCTGAACTGCAGTAGCTCCTGTTACTGCTTCAGATCTCTCCTTACTATGAGAGGGTCCATCAGAAGTGACTGGCCATTGTGCCACCTGGGATACCTTTCTTCCATGCAGGAGAATGAGAGCAGAAGGTAATCAGACCATTCAGATTGTGGCTGGAGCAAAAATAGACAACTTCAGGGAGGAAAAGGGGTGATGATTGTGGTGTTTAAATCCATTTTCATAGTCAAAAGCAACTTTAAGGAAATAATTCAAGCAGGTCTAGGCACTAGCCTTTAAGTTCCAGTCTTCAACCTCTAGGGCTTTGAATTCGCAGTCGTTTTAGCCAGTTTGTTTCCTAGGCAGCAGAGACTCTCACGGAGGTCAGTGTTCAATACACGTTCAGGGCTTCTCCTGATGCACTCTGGCAGGATCTGTATCTGATGAGCCACTCTAAACGCTAGTGCTTGCCAAGAGAAAAGTGGGAATGGGCTATGGAATAGACAGACTTGGTGAGGCTGCAGCGTACCCTTGTATCCCCTGCACCAGTGCTGGCATGGCCAGCTGTGATCTGCATCTTCAGACCCCTGTTTACAAGTGGCATTTGAAGGCCGTGGGAAGAGGTTGGGGGAAAGGCAGCAGCAGCTGGGAACCTTCCATGACCACAGCTGGTTCTGCAAAGATCTCCTTGCAGCCTGAGCTGGGACGTTCCCAGGATTGGCCGGGGCCGAGTAGCGCTGCAGACGAGAGGAGGATGTGCAGTGCCGATGGCACGGGCGGGTTCCCGCACACGGTGGCGGGGCTGAGCCGGGTCCCGGGCGGTGTCACGGTGACCGGCAGGGGGCACGCGTGTCCCGAAGGCGGTACCAGCCCCTGGGACACTGCCCTGGCCTTGGGGCGACGGCCCCTGGTCCTGAAGCGTGTTCCCAGCCAGCAGCTCTGCCGGGAGGCTGCTCTGCCTCCAGCTTGAACAGCCACAGCCTTCTCAGCCCTATGGTGGCCGTGGCTGAACTGCTGCCAGCAAGCGCGTGTGGGAGAACCTGGCCCAGTGAGTCCTTGGTGCTCACAAGTCTCCGCTGAGCTAAACCAGCTATATTAAGGATCCATTCTTTCTTAATTGAATGTAATACAGAACTCACAAGAATTATATTTTCATTAACATTTAAACTTTACATGTTATTTTTATGCAAAATTTGTTGGGTTTGGTTCCTCTACAGCTTTAAATTCAGTTCATTTTTTTGTTTAACTTCAGTATGGTTTCTTTGCAAGAATAAGTGATTTGCATGCTCTTCCCAGAAGGGGCAACATTGCAATGATGAAGAAAAGCAACTATGAGTGTAGTAAAGCCTGACTCAGATCCATGGTGTCTCTTCCACAGACATAACTGAATATGGGTTTAGGTTCAGAAGGTATGAAGTACTGTAGGACAGAAGATACTGCAGATATTTATGTGGAGCCGATCCTGCCCAGAGGTAGTGTGAAGAATGAAATGATCTCCTGGAGAACCCAAGTTCCTAAAAATCCTATAATTCTATTAATGTAAAGGTCTACTAATAAAAACGAATTTAATATTAAAAATGACAGATATAATTCCAACAGCCCCCTTAGATTTTTTTTTTCATATATCAGACTGTTTTTACGAGTACAGGATACTTTGTTGTTTTGCTCTGAGTGGCCATGATGGTCTGAATCAAGGCAGGATTTGAGGTTAAAGGTAGTATTTTGTATTAGATAACTAACATAGGCATGCTGAAAGGTGGAGGGTTTTTTGTTTTTTTCAGCCATATTTGTGGGTCTAATGAGAGCTGTTTTCTCTATCTGCCTTGCTTCTAAATCCATGAAGCCTCTTCTTCTGTTTCTCTTGTAAGCAGTTACCTTCCTCTTCAGGCAATTCAGCAACGCAGAATTTATTTCTCCAGATATAACCTTTTTTTTTCATATGTCCTTGATCTACCTGTCATTTATTTCTTATGTTCAGCATTTTTGAGGGAAGAGACCAACACCTCTCACCTTTTTCTGAGAAGATCCCATTCTGTCCTACTGCCTCCAGAAGAAATGTGCATGAGTGGATGAGTGCAAAACACTACTTCTTGAGGATTGCACCATCAGCTGTCTCATTTGAAAGAGTTATTTAGGTTATCATCCCATATTATATTCAATATGCTTAAAAAACCCAACAACCAACACAGAAAGTCTGCCAGAGCTTAAAGTGGGATTTTCATTCTGATTTCCACAGGCAGAATTACTGATGGTAAACGGAATTCACACATTGTGTATAAACTGACTCCACAGATCACTGCTGTGCAGTTTGCGTCTATGTGGGTATTTTTTTTGTCATAAAAGAATATTAAGGAGATGTTTTCTGTTTTTCTGTTATACTAAGTTGTGGACCAAAATTTAATGTCACTACATTAACTTTGGAGTTATACCCAAGATGAATTTGGCCCTGTCAGTTGTTAAATTCTTGCTATGATTGATCTCAGCTTGCTTAGAAAGGGAGCATGCCAGACTAGCAACCACAGAAATCATCAGTTGAAACTCCACCAAAATTCTCATTCCCTGTAAATTGAAAAATTAAGCTTTGAAATAAGATGCTTTGTTCATCAGTCTCACACTAACTTTTCATTAACATTATATAACTCTCAAACTATTAGGAAGATGACAATTAAAACAGAACAGTTTGAAGTATCTGAGTGGAGGAAAATAGGAATATCATTCTAAGTAAGTTATTGTACTAGAGATTGGCATTTTGTGGCATCTAATCTATGATAGTCTCAGTTTTAAATTTCATTGCCCTTCACCCCCACTGATCAGAAAAGTACGTAGCTATAAATAAAATAAGGCCTATTCTTGGCATATTTATTATATGAATCTAAAACTATCTATCATAGAATCATAGGATATTTTGGGTTGAACACACCTTTAAGATCCTCTCTGTAGGAAGGAAATAATAAGAACACTTGCCCAGCTCTTTCTCCTAAACTCTATGCAGAGAGACTTTTATCCACAGAAAGAAGAAATACCAGAAATTCCATAAGAGTCACTTGGAATTGCTTTATAGAAAACTAATGAAAAAAGCTTGTATATAAATATTGGAGCAGAAGAATCATGATGCTAACACTAGAATATTTTTTTTCAATACTGAGAGGTATAATTGCGTATGACTTCAATAGATTTCTAGTCTGAAAAGTTATTCTTCTAATGTAACTTTTTAGATTATCAGCACATCAGTGGAACAAAAGGAACAAACAGATACTTAAAAATCTGCCATCAGTAATTTGGTGGGTGAGACAGTATTGGATTAAAAGGACACTGATCTAATGGCATGCCAGTTCATTTATTCATCCATAATGGCATTGTCCATTTGTGCTTCTTTACATGCTACTGGTTTCCACATCAAATAGCTATTTCCACTTTGTATACCAGCACCAGTAAATTTCTGTAAGCTAACAGTACTGCATTCCTGGTGGGGATGGGTAGGGCATACTTTATTAACTCATGCTAATATGATATTAGTTGTATCAATACGATTTTTGGATAGGCATAACCTCTCAATTCCTAACAAGTATAGGCATATAACCCATTATGTGTTTTTTTTTCTTTTTTTTTTTAATCTCTAATGCCCAAAAATAAGAAACGCAGGGAACAAGTTATTTTACTTGAAATTACTGTTTTTTAGAGGGGGAAGTTAGGATGAAAATACCTCATGCATTAATAGTGTTCAGCATTGTTTTGTGGTGTTTTAGTCCTGTACTCCAAATTTTATTACATTCATAAGAACATAATGCCTGTGAAATTTCTTAAATATAATGTTGCAGGAGCAGCATGGAGTAGCTGTGTCAAATCTGCTAATTCCTGTTACTGAGGTTTATGGAACCTTTATCCTTAAAGACCCTGAAGTGCTAGAAGATGTGTGCTCTTAGAGGCTGCAGGTTTTCGTGGGCATGAAAGATAAACTTCTGTGATGGAGGATGAGGTAAAATTGAACCTTCTGTGAGACAGGAACATGGAATGGATGACCTGGTGTTCTGCCCAGTCCTATTTCTTCTGTGTCATTTGAAAATGGGAAAAATTAGTCTCACCCAACCTTGGATTTATAAAGTGAAAGAGTGATCCATACTGGTCTGGGTAGTGAACCTTGACAAAGCTGTTTGCAAAAGTGAATTTGCAAAGTAAATTGCAGTTTCAGCATTTATTACTGTAATAAGATGGTAGCAGTAGCAAGTTTAGACACTTCATGTGTGGTGAGATTGTGCCCAACAGAGTCACATTAAGTACTTGGTAAACTCTAGACCTTCAGTAAGATCTATATGTCCTGGTGCAGAGTTATCCCCGTGCTACTTTAAGAAAGCTGTCAGCAGCTCTGCTGATCAAATAAAATGTTAAATCTGATTTCAGAACTTCATCTGGCTTGATTCCTCATCATGAGCTTCTCCAGAAGGATTCTGAAGAACAAATTACTTGCATGAAAAGAAGGGATCTCAAAACTACTAAATTTATTAAAGTAAATTAAATACCTTGTGGTAAATATTATGTAAGTGATTTCTGATTGTGAGTGATAATCTTATGGACCTTTTCCTCACACCTTCCCATCAGACAGGTATCAGATTTGCCTGGTTAGTTCAAAATCAGTTTAATAAAGTATTAACTGCAGTTGTTCGGCAGCACATCACCTTCAGGGGATTTCAGGAGATGGAGGTTCTTTCAGTGCCATTTCAAACAGTAGAAAGAACTCTGCATAATGAGGGGCTACCAAAACCCTCATCAGCTTTTGCTAGATGCATTTTCAAGGTGTAGCATTGTTTCTTTATGAAAATAAAAGATCACATGTAGTGGCTTGTTGGTTTTTCTCTTTGTTTTTTTTTTATATAGAAACTTCAAACAAATAAGCAAGTTCCATACCCTGAAAAATAATTTAATTTCTTTATTAATATTTTAAAATATTTTAAAGACAAACAGAAGACATATCTGAACTCCGTTGCTCAGTATACCATTGTATGGCATTCTGATTCTAAGGTGATATAGCACAACCTGTATATCTTAAAACAGATGTTCTAGACCTTTATTAGGAGCATCTTAGTGTTTCCCAGAGCTCCCCTAGAGAAACAGGCATTAGCTAATAAAGTATCAAGATGGGCAAACACTGCACTAGGCTTCTGGCTTCACCAAGGTCTAACCTCTGTGGTTCTGCTTAGTGAGACAGATGTAAAGCCATAAAGCCATGTGTTCTGAAATTAGAAAAGGCTGCAGCAGGCAGTAAAAGTTTGTAGTCAAACAAAGCTCTAAGCTTCTACTTTGTGTTTTTGGTGGGTCAGGCTCCTTCCATAGGAGCTGAAAGCAGCCATGGTGCCACAATGTCCCAGAGCTGGGAGTCAGAGAGCTAGTAAAGTGGCTCAGCAGGGTTGCTCTGGAGCAGAGGCAACTTCCAGCAGCCCTGTCTTTAGTGAGGAGTGTCAAGTTTTTATGAGCATTGTTACATTTTTATAGTTTAATGGGTTTTACTATTAAAGTATAACAAAGCACGTTAAAAATTTGCCATGGCTCATTTCCACAATCAGTAGCAAGTCCTTGCTATCTGCAGTGGGCCCCTAGGAAATATTAAATAACAAAGACTATCTTAATGCATCTTTCTTATCCACTTTAATCATCTGGGCCCCTTTCTAGTTAAGCACAGTCTTGATTTGAGACATGTTTTATTCAGCTTCAAAGCTCCCAGCACAGTGGCTGGACTGGAATTGACACCTATGGGTTGACTTCTCCAGGAAAAGAAGATGGTAGTTTATATAAATGCTGCAGATGAGAGATCATTAGAAAATGTGTTTTGAATGACACTTTCCTAGAAACTAAGGAGCACTGGATTAAAGAGTAGGGTGAAGAGTTTTAGTAAAGAAGCAGTAAAGAGAAGAATACAGTAAAAAAAACCAACTATGATTAGTTCCCGACACGGACAGAATGGAGAATGGTGTATTAGTTTTAAATGGCAGTGCTGGCATATTCAGTTATAAGAACACGAAGGTGGATCCAGGCTGCAGTCCAAAGGAAGTTTGCTCTGTCTGCAGGCCATGAGATCCATAAATCACTAAATCACCAACTACTGTTAGATTGAGATGGAGCAGTACTCCCAAGGATGGCAGTGTTGCAGAGGACATGGTACGACACTGCACTATCCACAGCTGACAGGGACTTCAACAGTGACACTGGACAGGGGAACAAGTACTTTAAGGACAATGGGAAATATGATGAAGACTATGGAAAGCAGGTCCTTAGGGTAGATGAGTGGCAGCATGAACTTTTTGACGTTTGTGGATGGAAGAGTGCTCTGTAAGAATGTTTTAATCTCTTTCTGCATTTATAGAAAAAAGCTCCAAAGTATGGTAATTCAGTTAAAATCTTGGGGGAATTTTAAATGCCTCTCTTTTCTATTAAACTGAGACCTGTAAGGCAATTTAAATTTAGTGGAGCATCTCTGTACTTGTATTGTTTTTTTAAAAGCTATTTAGATAACTTAAGATGCAGAAGTTTCTGTACCTAATGGCATTTTTAAAAGGAAGTGGTATCTATATTAGGACTTTTGGAAAACCTTACTAGGCACTAATCAGAATTGTTTCATGCCTAAATATGATACAATTGAGTTCCTTGTGAGCTTTAGGATCAAAGAGCTTTGGAAAAGGAAAGTATTTTATTATTATTTACTGCCTTCACTTAATTTGCTCATATGTTTTATAAGTTATTGAAAGCCACTGCAGGGTTATGGCAACATGACCCAGACCTGGAGTAAATCCTCCAATGATGATGCATTCCGAAGGGATGTATTTACCAAACCACAAGGCATTCCAGTGCTTGTCAGTGGTCCCTTGTCCCCAAAGATGTTTTGTTACTACATTAATCTTCCTGCTAACAGTCTGCATTTAATATCACTCACACTCACGATTCAGAAAAAACAAGTTCATCATGGGGGTTTTATCATTGCCAAACTCCACTCATTCTTTTCTCCTTAGTCCCAGAGAAGAAATAAGGGTTCTAGCAAACTATTCTGAAAGGAACTGCTAAGTTCAGTGATTCTACTTTATGACCCACAAGTTATAGTAACTTTTACAGCAGAAAAAGATTTATAATAAATATCACTGAAAATATATTGCAGATGACTGTTAAATAATCCCTGGTGTATTGCAGTGAAAAGTGTTTCAACAGTACAATGATGAGCATAGAAAATCCTTCTAGTGACAGGACATTCAGCCTTCTTAAGGTTCTAGAATGGTAGCTGACCTTCCATGAGAAGGTAAGTAATCACAAGTGACAAAGATACCAGCTGGAAGATTTCAAAAGCTTCCACCCTAGGAAGGAAGGAGAAGGACCAATTATGCATCAGATTTCTCAAAGAAAGGTGTCCCTGCTTGATGGGAAGGAGGAGAAAGAAGCCTATTCTTTTATTTCAGAGCAGAGAGGAATAGGAGCTAGTATAAGGGGAGATAGGAAGAAGTGAGGTAGAGAATGTCATGGGATTGAATGATGAAAGGGATGATACAATATGATATTGGTGCAATGCAGGGAGAGAAGCTGCTTAGAATGAATATAATAATTTCATTTATCCATAAGGGTTGAGAAGGTGTGTATTCTATGATGTCACAAGTGAAGCAGAAGAAATGTAATGGTACTGGTGTTACAGACCTGTTGAAACTGGTCAGCTTAGTTGAGAGTGAATAGCTTGGAAGGGTCATCTGCTATCAGAGGCATTTTTGTTGAGCCTCAAACTCTCCTTCAAAAGATTCAAAGTCCCATTAAAACACCTGAATTGTTTGAGTGAAGAGATTTGAAGTTCCATTGAGATCTAGTTCTCCAAATTTCTTTCCAACTTTTCTATCATGTATTCTCCAATTTTTTCACCATATATTGTTTTCAACTTTTCTGTCAGAATCTGCATGGAGGCTTCAATTAGATCTGGGTAAAGATTTTTGTTGAGCTGAATTAATCTAATGCTTCTGCTTATTTTTAGCATGAAAAGTTTTTATCTTTTCCTTTCCTGTAACTGGTGTAGAATTTTCCATGCAATATAATTTATTCCAGTTAAATTGGTGCAGTTTACTGTTAAGCAGTTTATGCTTAACAACAGAGGACTAATGTGAGTAAGCATTCATTCCTCTTATTATTGTTACACTATTCATGCCAAGGAATTATTTTAGTAAGACTGATTTCTGTGGAATCTGGATGTGACTGCTGGTGACCCTCACAGATTAAAGCTGCAGTTAACTGGAAAGATGAGGCATCTGGCTTTTACGTGTCCAGCATTATGTGAGATGGATTCACAGATAACTAAGTTCGATAAGTGAAACTGGATGCTGCGAATATCCCTAAGAATGGGGAATTACAGCTGCCTAAACTTAATTAATTTGATGCTAGTGACCATTCCACCTCGCTATTCACTGGCCACATGTCAGCACTGAAATTGAAGCTAAATATGATGAAACTGTCATGCTAACAATGTCAGTACCATCCACGTGTCAGGTATTACCATCTTCCCAGGACATGTAATGTGTTCCATGGTGGATGTGTGTTACATCCATCAGCTGCTTACAGTCCTCTCTCCCATGCCAGGCAGCTTGCACATCCATACATCTTGCAGCTTGTGCACGCCATTAACACACCAACGCTGAATTGCTGTGTTAGCACACAATAACACAGAATTACTGACAGTATTTCATTCACTTGTAAAGCAAAACAGTGAATTATTTTCATTGACTATTTCCACCCCTCAGATAGGAAGTACTATTTGTGCTGTCTGCATATATACAAAATGATTTTCCATCTTTTCTGTATCAAAAACTGATTCAGTACAGAAAATACTCTTGTACACATATACAAACATACTTTCATACCTGCATCACGTCTTTTGCATAGCAGTGTTTGTTAAAAAAAAAGTCTCTGTATGTCCTTCTTTTCATATTCACTTTAAAATGAAATGGAAAAAGCTGCCTTTGCAAGGAATTTTTATTGGCGAAGCATATCATTTACTTTGGCTCCATAAATCAACATGCAGTCATGTTGCAAAATATGGGTAGCCCATTTAGAAATATTCCATCAGGAGGTATAGAGGTACAGTATATTATACCTGCTGTTTCAAATAAATAGCATTCTCAATTCCTGTTCATCTGTATATAATATATTTTATTGCAATGTGGTGCTTTCCATCAAGTTAGTTAATTTTGTTTCTGCAATTCAAGATATAATTGATCACTACAGTACTTGCCCTTGGGACAAAGTATCTTTTTATCCAGTGTGTTGTTTCAACTTTTTACCATTCTTTTAAAAAGATTCTATATGAAATAGTGTAGCCTGTGCAATAAGTTTTATAGATTTTTCTAAATTATTTTTTCTGTCTTCAGCACATGTATGTAGTCTGTAATATATACTACATATGTCCTTCTGTTCTCTACCTACACTTTGCTATGCAAAAAGATGCATTTCAGCATAATTTGCATGAAGTTTGTGGATGATTTCAGTTAGCTTGGATCACAAGGCATATTGCTTAATTTTGTGTTTAGTGTCTTGTTTTCATAGAGCTACTCAAATAGAGAGTAATACAAAGCTGGGTTTTCAATTTCAAGATGTAATTAATTTTATTTATAAATTTTTCTATTTGACTTTTAAACTATTGTAAATATTTTATACATTTACACGTTTATACAGAAAGCTCAGTACTTGACATTAGGGGGTATACCTATAAAACACCAAGTGATATACTGGGAAGATCTGAATGAGAGCAATTTATGTGGTTAGGTGTGTTCTATGGACTTAAAATTCTATCTCTATCCATCTAAAATAGGTTTTCTAAGAAATTCCATTGAAATTTTAAACAGGCTTGAAAAAAATAGAACAATGATGAGTTTTATTACTTTTGAATTCCTATTTGGCCAACTGGTTGAAGTAAAATAATTGGAGAAAATATACAGATATATGTTAAAATTTCCCTTCACAATACATATAAATTTGCATCCAAATTTGTATTGCTGTACCAAACTGAAGACAAGGGCTTTCTGTTTATAGAGAAAATGATATAAAAATATTTTAAAGTCATAAATTACTTCAGAAATATGAGTTACCTAATCTTTCTCATGGACTTATGCATCACTATTAGAGCCAATAGATAATGATGGAAATTCCAGAAATATTGTTTAGGTATTTAGACTTAATGTGTTTTTGTGTTTGCCTTTTGTTAGAATTTTTATTAATTGAGCCCTTGAAAAGAATATTCATAAATCAAGAAGGTAGTTGCAAATAGTTACCTTATGTGCAATCATCTTCAAATTTTAGATGGATAGCATTTATGGTTGGGATGATCAGTCACATTTCTGATTCCTGAAATCTGTGTTTTTAAGTAACTGGGACATAACTAGTGCAGTATGAATTGCAATAGCAGATCTTCAGTAAAAAGTGAAATCTATTGTTAATGGTAATGAAAACAACATTATATTAAATGCTGAACAATATATTTCCAGTATACTTAAAAGGCTAAAGAAAAATGCCTATGTAGTAGAAAAACTTGTATGCTTTAATAGTAGTATATGAGCAGGAAGAGTTTCTAAAAAATGTTCCAGAGTAAACAGAAGTGATTTCCCTTTTGAAAAGCCCTAGCAGAATAGCCTGAATGTTTCTTTAAATGTGCAGCTTAGCCAGTAACACTTTCTCCATTGAACCACATACTTAACTCTGGAAGTTTCTTGCCAGTGTAACTTTACCATCTGGCTAAAAATTGTCTTGTGCTTTAATGCATTGCATACATCTGCATTTCTTCTCTGAGGCTGATGAGTGGAAGAATCTGGAAAAGACTTGTTGTTATCAGGTGATTACAAGTGAGTACTCAGAGCACTAAGCTCTAGGTCTGGCATACTCCAAACCAAGGTTGATTTGTAACGTTCCTCTTTGAAATAATACTGAACTCTCAAACTAGCCCATGGAAGTGTATTCATTAAAGAAGTGTTACAGCACTTACCCAATACTGTAAGCCTCTTTAGGACTATTTTAATTTATTCCTAACAAATAGTGGGTTGGATTATATGCTTACAGTCTTTGACAGCATTGGAGGTCATCACTCAGCTGTGTGTATATGACGAGCTGGGCACTGTATTTGTGTGTTCTTACTTTGGCCTTTGATTTTGCTTCTGTAGGTAAGATTCATGGGCTACTTTGCTCTTACCTATTGTGGTTTCCTGTCTTTTCATTAGGTTTGCAAGGCAAAACTGTAGTAGTCTTTACAGAATGTTTCCCTGACTCTTCTGGCTGTGATTAGAGAACTGAGGATTCCTTTTTTTTTTTTGGTCCACTTCTCATCAGGTGGTTCACAGTGTTCATCCATAATTCTTACTTGTTGACTGATGTCGCCATTTACCAGCAGCACATATATTATATAATTTTCATTATTCCAGGAAAATATGTTGCCAGCAAGAATGAAAGAATTTAAGGTTTGGAAACTAATACTTCATTTTGCAACAAAATATTTCAGGAATATATCTTGATGTTATGTGTCCTCTGTTACTCCATAAAAATTCATTATTGTTTGATTATACCTTCATATAGCTAGACTATTGCTTTTCACATACTTCTTTGAGTCATTATTCTTCTTCTGAGTTCTAAAAACAGGAAATCTGTCTGCCTGTCAGGTGGCACAGGAATCTTGAACTGTTTATGATATGAATGGTAGAAATCTACTTTTATGTTTATGTTCTTGACAGTTCTGTATTGTTTCCACCATCAAACATTGCATATTGTAAGCATGTTTTACACATTAACAGTGAAGGTAGAAGTTACATGTGTTGGAAATTGTTTAAATATTTGGGAAAAAGAGAGGAAAAGATATTGTGGGCATGTAACTGAAGAATGCCAAATGCAGAAGGACCTTGCATTTACAGTTCTGGTGTTGACACTGAGGTTTCTCTTTGGAAAGAGAAGAGATGGACAGTTAGTGAAAACTGGAAATGGCTGGAGAATGAGTATGAAATCAGAATAAAGGATTGGTCAAGGTGCCTGAGAGACTGCAGTGGGAAGCCGGGAAGGATAAGGTGCTGGGTCAAGGATTCAGAGGACCTTCATTTTGTAATCATCTGCCTTTTTTTTCCTTTTTTTTCTTGCAATAAATGAGGCGGTTATTTTGGATAATTTATATAAATTTGCTAGACCCTAGAGCAGGTCTGCTTTGAGCATTGGATTAGAAAACTATAGATGTGATTTTTGATTATCTTAGCAGATATTTTTATACAGGCTAGAATTCAGGATGAGTAAGCAAACGGAATTACAGTATTTTCACATATCTGCTGTTTGACTTGCTACTTTAATAATACTTTTGAAATTATTTTTTCTGCATGCATTAAGGACACATATCCATTCACATTGTGAAATTCAGGTATATACAGACTGGACAAATGGGCACATCAAAGGAAGGATATGCACGTAGGCCCAGATGTACTCAAAATCAGGAGGATGTAGGGCCATGCATACATGTGCACATCTGCAAGAAATTCACATACTGAGAATGGGACCATGAACAGCATCGCATGAATACACACATAGATACCTACACACCACGGTTCCCTTCACAGCTGTGTAAAATGACAGAAAGGCCTGGAGTTGTGCAAACACCATTAAAAGGCATCCACACAGCCATGACTGTCTCAGGCTGGAAAAAAGGGTAATACAGAAAAATACTGTCTGGGAGAACAAAAAAGGGGAGTCAACCCATCAACTGTCTGGAACTAAAATAATGCCAGAGACTATACCCCAGCCAAAATCACTGCCAGCAGCTAAGTTAGTCACACAGCAAGAGCAGTCATCCACACATACATATGCTGCAAGAAAAATATCCACCACCTGCCAGCTGGCTACTAGCAACCATGACGTGTGTGTGTGTGTGGCCAGTGAGTTGGCACCAGTGTTGGAAGAGGAAGAGGAGTGGAAAGAAAGGAAACAGCAATAGGAAATCAGAAACAACAGAGGTAAAATGGGATCAATGCTGCCAGTCAAAACATTTGTTTAATAGAAACAGAAGTCTGGAATGTGCACAATTTATGTTTTACACAGTGAAAGGTCCTGGTCATGTGTGAAACTTCAACCTTCTTGAGTAGCAGGAGGTCCTGTATGTGTGAAGCCCATTGCTTTGCTTAGCACACATCAGATGTCTTGAACATGCCAAACAATGAAACAGGTGCCTAATTGGCTTCCATCCTTTCAGTTCCTACAATAGGAAGAAATTTGGTCAAGTAGTGAAAAGAGGATGCTCAGTCAGGCCTCCTGGATGGTGTTCTAGACTTTCTCTGAACTGTTGTGTGATCTTTGATGACTCATTCATGGGTTTTGTGTCTAAGTCTGCTATGCATAAAATAGGGATAATAATGCCTATTTACCTCTTAAGGGTTCAGGAAGATCAAAAGAATGGATGTAAAACTCCTTAAGAATCAAGAAAGTACGGAAAAGTGGAGTAGCAAATGAAATTCCTGAAATCTGTCTGTGAGTTAGACGTAGTGCTGCAAGGCAGATTTGAGTGAAAACAGCATTTCATGGGAGTCAAATTCCATTTTCATGCTGGTTCCGTATCTCTTGTGCTTTGTTACTATAGTTTTTAGTACAATATTTTTTCCCCCAGTTTCATGTTATTACTGTATGGCATTCCACACCTAAACTTTACTTTGAAAAAAACAAATTTGATCTTTTTTATTTTGGTATTTCATACTTGCTCTGAACAGCTTGTAGCTGTTTTTGCTCTATCATTCTTACTTTTGCCTTCTTAACACTCTTCTTTACAAGTCTAAATCCTCAAGGAAGATAATCCAGTTAACTGTTTATATATTCCTCCCTAGGGGATTAGCTGTAACTGGAAACTCAGTTAATCATATATTCTATTTAGGATAGTACAAGTTTTTGTGTTAACTTGATTTAATGCTGTGTTTCCTTCACTCTCAGCTCATAAGGAACTGTTAGAAACCAACCATAGTGGGAATCCTTTTAGCCATGACATGCTGCATGTCTTGCTTCTCCTGTGTCATGAGACATAGCTTTAAGTTGGTCAAGTCATTTATCCACCCAGACACCCACTCAGACAAGTGTGGTTTTGGCCAGAAAGGCAATTCAAGATCTAAGAACACAGATAAATTTCTCATGAAATAAATAAATTTTGTTTCCAACACATTCATGTATTTTTAACAAAAAAAACCTTTCACCAAAAATTTACAGACCAGCAGTATACTAGCTTTTTACCATGGGAATTCACCTCATGGGCTAAATTTAGAGCTGCTCAGAATTTCTCCATGAGGTATTTTGTCATCCATGAGTGTCATTCCTGAAAACTAATATATGCAAGTTGTTGTTTTGACAATATGCATTTAAGAACATAAAGAGTATGACACACTTTAGTGGAAATCAGTGTTGCTTTTCAGAACGGAATTTTGTATTGAAATGTATTTTTTCTTGAATTTTTTGTCACCAAATGATATTTCATCATAGTGCATCATAGCCCACGTGGAAACTACATGGGAATGATTCTTCTGAGGAGATGCTTTTCCGGCTGAATGAAGGCAGGTGTGCATCTGCTTTGCCCATTTTTTGAGCCCGCCAAACAGGAGAAGTCCAATTCAGAAGCCATAGGCTGGTGCTGAAAAGCAAGATATATTAGCTCAGGCTCGATGCCATGTTCATATGGTTACATGGTTTTTGGAGAGAGCTGGCTGCTGTCTGGCTTGTGTGAAGTATGGTAGAATGAAAATCCCAACTGTCTGCATCTATTTGTCTGGACATAGCCAACATGTGGTTAGAGAAGCAAACTGTACTTCACTGCTTAGTAAACTTGCTTCGTCATTCTTCAGCTTCACTTCTTACTTGTGTATTAGCAGGTTATCTTCGTTGATACAGTGTTCCTCTCATGCTTGTTATTAATGTACCCTGAAAATTTTATTTAGAAATAAAAATAGTAGAGCTGCTAAAGGTTCCTTCATTAAATTCTTATAATAAAAACTGACTTTACATCCAGTTGAGGATATTCATGAAAAAAATGCTGATTTGATTAGAAAAGAATTTAAGTGAAGAGTCATAAACCAAAAATTGTATCAAACCCCAAAACAGTTCAGGAGGAATGTCTCTTTTCTGGAAAACTTTGATGCCCAATTTAGTTTTATCGGTGTTTATATATTTATAAGTATATGTATTCTTCTAATTGGATTTCCAGAAAAGTAAATAAAATACCCAAAGGGAAAAAAATAATTTAAATTGTTGCTGGTCAAAAGCTGATCACTAAAAAACCTACATTAGACAGAAAATGCTTGGAGAAGTTGCAGATTACTATGAACTTATAATTTTTTCCTCTCAATCAGTTTATAATATTTGAATCCATTTTGGGAGAATGTGTTGAGCTGGAATGAAGCTCAAGATTGTAAATTGTTTTAAGTCAAGAGTATCCTCATGACTTTTAAGGTGTTTGAGCCTGGAAGAAAATACTGGTGAAAGCTGAGATCTAGGGTATGCTTTATCAATGATTTGCTTTTGTTCTTAGGTTAGAAACTTCTTAGTGTATTCCATCATTTTCCAAGCAAGCCAAGTAGGATGATCTGGGAACTTTATCATCCTGTTTAGCACAAAAATTTTTGCTCTGTTGTGCTGAACCCACAGTCATGGTTTGTCCCTCTGAAGTCAAAATGTTTTCTTGTGGATAAAGGGGCCTGCCCCAAAGAACTATTTTTCAGGAGAAGATTTCAGACTCTCTATGAACATAACATTCTTTTCTGAAGTTAAAGAACTTAGTATTTGTCCAAGTGAAAGGAAAGTGGTGCTGGAAATGCAGTGTACAGGAACAAGGCTGTGTCACTAGTGACTAGTGGAGACTGTAGCACATTACCAGACAGAACTGTGCTGCTGAGAAGCTAAAGGTAAGCCTTAAAGCAAAGCTCCCAGAGGCTCCAGGTCCCTGAAGCTGCCTTGCCAGATGGGGAAGGCAGTTCCAATCAGTCATCAAAGCTGCTTCCTGTAGAAAATGCTGGAAATACTTGTGGAGTGCTGAGTGGAACTGGCAGACAGCAGGAGAGTTGCCAGTTCCACTTTGGAAGTAAGTATCTTGGGCTTAGTTCTGCTTTTGACTTTCCAACAAGGCTCC
>WEKY01049816.1:0-25437 GCA_013390045.1 Picathartes gymnocephalus
CACCAACTTTGTGTTTTCATGGACTAGGGGTCAACATTTCCTGGTATTGGAAACGATAGGAAATTCAACAAAGACAAAATTTTAATGCTACACCTGAGAAGGAAAAGTCAAGTTAATAAACACCAAGTGATGAATAATTGGGTATGCAGTCCTACTCCAGAAAAGGATCTGCATATCTCTGGGATGGAATAGTGTTATGATGTGTAGAAGGTGGTATTCACTCATCATTTGTTCTGTTCAGAAAAGGGAAGGATATGAGGAAGAATAATGCAATTAATCTGCCAGTGATTCAGACTGGTATTTGGGGGAAATCTTTTAAACTTTAAGGATACTTAGGAGTTGGAATAGCTATGGCATGGGTTGTGGAGTCTCCATTTTCATCTTTGGTCTGTCTGTGATGATCTGGGTTGACGAACCAGAAGCTGAAAATTAACAAAAGCTCTTAAATCCTTTCTAGTCTATCCTTGTTGTGATTTATTTTATTTGTGGGACTTTATTTTTTTAATGTACCAAGGAAGTTAGGGACTGTGTGTCTGTCCCTTTTAGAGGTAGTTACATATTTGGAATATTTTAACCCTGGACTTTTACTGAAACCCTAAAGAGTTAACACTTGTAAAGCTGGTTGAAATTTGACCACAAAACTGTCCAGGAAATAGAAACCCAGAGATTGTGCCTTGTTTTAGAAATGGAAAAATATTCCTTGTGAATACTTCCAAACATAAATGCAGGATACAGAGCTTTAAGGGATGAAGGAAAAAAATGTTTTTCATTGTAAACATTCTGAAAGAGTATAGTTGTAATGCACCTTGAAGCTGGTATCCCATCCATCTCTCTGAAGTTGTGATTATTTTACAAAACTGTGTAATAGTATATGTGAAACACAGTGTATTTTCTAGCAGTTACTTATTTATGTTGAATTTTTATAGAGGGAAGTAATAACTTTATAAGCTTTTAAAATGTCTTTGAGAAATAACTGAGATACTAGGAACTCTATTCTTGAAGGATTTTCAAAAGGTGCCAAATTATTTTAAATGATTATTCAAGCTATCTTTATAAAATTGTGTTAGAAACTAGTGGTGCATTGGTGTCCAAGCTAAATGAGTTAGACTCTAGTAAAAATACAGCTGGCACTGCTTGAGGGATTTGTTACCAAAAGAAACATGCCCTTCCCTACTGTACTCTTGAACCTGGAAGTACAGATATTACACTTCCTACACGCCCTGGCTTATAATGCTGAGTAGTCAGATTTTTTCTTTTTATTTTTTTATTTTCTTTTCTATTTTTTTAAAGTCATATGTGTAAGAGAAACTGACTTTTCAAAGTGGCACATTACTCTCCTACTCATGCTGTAAAAAAGCTGAAGAAAGGTTTCCTTAGAGTATACCAGCCAAATAATATCATGTACGTATTCATCTAAACCTGTAGTTTTCTGTGTTTACAGCTAGGGAGGACCTCCATAAAAGCTCCATAATAAGATGTTGTAATCTCAACTGTAACTGGAAACTTTGTGATTTTCCCACTTGTTTGCCCTCACTAATGTGTGGTTGGTGGTACTGTCTGTGTTTGCAGGGATGTCTCACTGTTCCTTGCCTTTGTAAGTGCACTGCTTATGTTTCCTTCGTGGAAGGAATCATCATGGCTGCTGTGCGGACCAGTGCTGTTCGTCTATGCAGTCTATAGAGTGTGGGGCACGTGGAGGACAGCCAAGCTGCAAATGTCCCTGCGAAAGTACTATGTCCAGCTGGAAGAAACAGTGGCCAATAGCCGAGCCTTTACTAATCTCGTGAGGAAAGCTCTACGACTCATTCAAGAGACTGAAGTGATTTCCAGAGGATTTACCCTGTGAGTCTGTGTTTCACTTTATTTGATATACAGATCCATTCAAACTAGCTGTCGTCTAAACTTGTCTTGTTATACTATCTCTCATAACAAGTGGAATTGCTGAAAGACATAATACTTAAAGGTTTTCATTTACATGAAATAGTATAACTACCATTCATACTAAAGGTATGAATTCTAATAACTCGGTGTTAAAAGCCTGCACCCTGAAGGTGAATTAAGTCTCACAAAACTCATACGCCTTTGAATTGTCCTGCGTTGCTAGCAATGAAATACACGAACAAATGGACTTTGAACTAAGTTAACTATTTTGGAGAGTCATTTAGAGAGATTTTTTATCTTACATTACTGATTTATTGATGTAAATAAACTGATCTGCAAGTAATCACTCGTATTTTAGAAAACAAGATGACATGAAAATCATTCTATTTTTATTTAACAAGTAAGTCTGAAGTAGTGAGAACACAGTAATCAGCAAAAACCATCAAGCATCATTTCCCACCTCAAGTTAACATTAGTCATTTTTTCTTGCATGCAATTGCTGAAACATTTATATTCTTAAATTATTTACTGTTGAATTTGCTTCTCTTCCACTTAAGGGATGTAAAAGTCTTTCTGATTATTTAGCTGTTGTAGTTATTTGATAAGTTTTGCTGATTTGCTATGGGAAAGGGCATCAGAAAGTGTTCAGTGTACGCAGTGATTCCAAAGCCAACAGGCCTGTTTCTGTGCACTCTCATTGCCGTGGATGCTTTTGCGTTGTAACCACCTATGATGAATCCTTATCTGTGCCAATTCTGCTTAAGGCTAAAGGAGGTGGGAAGCACCAACACCTAAAATACAGTCAACTTTTTAAAAAAACTCAAAAGTTCCCTTGTGGGCAACAAGAAGATGTTTATCCATGCCAGACCAACTATTCTACATTCAGACACATGTTCTTACATGCAAGTTTGCAACTTTACACTTAATAGTCTGGATTAATTTTTTAGCTTGAGATACCTTCAGTGTATTTCACGGAAGAAACGTGTCATTGTCCCTTTGGAATGCATAAGCATGTCTTCAGTCTTCCTAGCTATGTGATTTTTGTTTTGGCCTGGATTTTTGCTGAAGAAGCATATACTTGAGCAATAGGCAGTCTTATCTTTGCAAACGGGTTCTTAAAAAAAATTATTGTTCGGGCTTGTCCAAATTACAGATGAGAAAAACCTTTGGATTTTTGCCAAAGTTTAAGCAAACAAACTTGCAGTCAATGTCTAAATTGCTGCTGCCTTGTTCTTTTACTACATATCTTAGATAACAGATTAATGAAAAACAGACTGGTTTTTAAGCTGATGCTTGATCTAATAGCTTCTTTACTTGAAACTTTGACAAGATTTGCAAAAGACTTTGGCATATGGATGGAGTGGGAGAAGTCTGACTGTGCCAGCATCCTCACTGGAATAACTGTACAGTTTAAAGAAGTCAGTGCTGTATACGTTTCGGGTTGGTTTAACCTAGAGGAAGTTCTAACTCTGGAGTGTCCTTTTCTGCATGCACATATGCAAGAGATGCTGCTGCATAGGGAAATGTGAAATTCTTTGCTTTGGATAGCTCTTTGAGTATGATCCAAAATGCTAGTTTTCCCTTTTTTTTTTTTCTAGAATTTTCTACAGTAAACCTCAGCAGAACAAAGTTTAGTATGTTCTGTAGTAAGGTTGTCAAATAGTGCTTATTCAGAAAGAGTCTCATGGCAATAGAAATGGTTGCATTTGAAAAGTTACTGAGTATCCTCTTGTGTTATTTTACGTCCCTGAAGGAATGAGATTTCAGTCAGGTACAGCATCCTGGTCAGTGTTTCATGTGCAACTGTTTTCAGGTACTGCTAACTCAGCATAGTTTGGCCTGTGCATTGACCATATGGTGAGTGGAAAGGTACTGAGGCTGTCATTTAAACAGTACCAAGTTCAGACTTTGGTTGTACTTAGCTAAACTCTGGCAGCACAATTCCAGGTCTGCAGCTTTGGCCTGAAGTTCCTCGTGCTCCACTGCTGATTTTCCTCCCCATTACACCATCCATTGTTGTTCTCATAGGCTAATTTACATATCTGTTGAAATATCTATGGCTTTGCTTTATTCTACCCTATTTGCCCCTTACTAATTGATACTGGATTGTCTCTGTAAATGGTAGATTATTACTGATGAGGTTTTGGTCAGTTCTCTATAAATAAAGTGGTTTACTACTGTGTGGTAGTGACTGCTATACTCAGATAGTCAAACATCCTTTTGCCTTCACTCCCCTCCCACCCAGTAAAACTGACTGCAGCCACAAAGATCAGGAACTAAGAATGTGAGAAGGGAGCTTGGATTAGATGGCCTCCAGTGGTCCCTTCCAATTTTGACTATTCTGTGATTCTGTAGTCCTGTCAGGCTTCTCTTGGATTAGCTGCTCTCAAAGACAACTGGATATTCTGATTCCAGCATGGCTTTTGGAAGTGTTTTACGCTCTGTTAGAATTTCAGGTGTGTCTGCGTGGTACCAGCTCTGTGATGCAGAGATGGCCGAGACCTCACCTGGGTAGCTTGGATTGCAGAAATTGTGTAGCAAAGGTAGGGCAGTGCTCTACTCAGGCAGAAGGACAGTATTTCTGTCTAATTGCTTCATTGCAATTAGCCAAATGAAGCCTGATCAGAGGTTGCAGCCTGGAATTTCTGGAGGGTAATGAATGTATGTCTATTGTCTTGCACATCATAAAACAAGAACTGAAGGAATACATAATGAAAGGCCGCAGCAGTAAGCAGGAAGCGTTTATTCCCTTGCTTGCCACCAAAATAATTCACTTCTTTTCCAAAATGCTCCCTTTTTATTGTATTTTAAACCAGAATTAAGCTTTGTGAGCTTAATACATATGGATGTATATTAGCATCTTCAGAGAACTGTTTTCATGACAGAGTGCAGTAATAGATTTTTATTAATGTGTTTATATAAACTTGTTAAAGTTGAAAGCCAATTTAACATTTGGCTTGTAAAATTAATGAAGAAATATGTTGTTGTTCTATACAATAAAATGGGTTTCAAGCTGTAGGAAAGGGGAAATTCGCCCTTAAACTTTTTTTGCTTCTTGCTACTTGTGGCTGATGTGCAAAGCTGATAACATTTTGATAACATGTAAGTCCAATTAAAATACATAGAGGATAAGAGAGAGACTTTTTACAAGGGTATGTGGTAATAGGTGGTGATAGGGCGAGGGGGAATGGCTTTAAACTGAAATAGGGCGGGTTTAGATTAGATATTAGGACAAAAATTCTTGACTGTGAGGGTGGTGGGACACAGGAACAGATTATTCAGAGAAGTGGTGACTTACCCATCCTTGAAATGTTCAGGGCCAGGCTGGATGGGGCTTTGAGGAGCCTGGTGGAAGGTGTCCCTGCCCATGGCAGGGCGTTTGGAATTAGAGGATCTTCATGTTCCCTTCCAACCCAAATTTGCCATTCTGTGATTCTGTGAAGATAAATGAAACACTAGGAATTTAGAGATATGACATGCCTGACAGAAGGACTTATAATAGATGCTACTAATTTAAATTAGTAGAATAAGGAAGAATTATTTTATAAAAAGCACTGAAACAATCCATGCAGAAGGAAAGCAGATTGTTTTGCGGAATACTGGCAGTACATGCTGTGCATGAGTTACGCTATATTTGTTCTCTATAGGAGTTGTAAAAGTCTGCATCACGGTAGTAGAACGTAGATCTCTGTCTCTTTTTTACGGTAGAAGAATTTTGCTCCTTTTCTCTGAGCTTGCTTCTGACAATTCACATGGGCTTGGGTCTACAAAGTGCTATGAGAGTTTATACATAAACACTTCCAGTTGTTACTTTCAAAAGCTAGGGAAAGGTTAGAGATTGGCATGTACCGCATTACATGCTGTGTTCCCTAGTGAAAGATACAGCAAGGCTGGCATTTTAAATTTACATTTAGAAATGGAAATGAACACGGTTTTCAGATTTTAAAGCGGTTTATGAGATGTTATATAAACCATTTTAATAACACATAATTTTAAATGGTATGCAGATATTTTATATTGCATTTCAGCTAGCATATTCAATATATGGCAATATTTGGCATGAATTTGCTTGTGTTAATGGTGTTAAACATACTTATATATGGTTCCAGCCTTGCTCACTGGGTGGGCTGCTCTGGTTTTCATAGTTGATAGTGAAGGCCACAAGCTATTTCCTCTCTCAGTCAATGTGCAGCGCGGTCCAGCTAAGCACATGGAGTAGGACTGACATTTTCCCAGCAGTGTCAGTCTGCTGACTTGATCAGCTTTTTAGTCAGATGGACTACAGAAATAGTTACCAATGCAGCAACCCACCTCAGGCTTACCAGGTACGCTCCATGCTTTTCCCTTTTAAGTGACTGGACATGAAATCACCTCTTCACTGTGCCCTGGGAAAGGTGAGAGCCGAAGCAGGCTTCCAATCCCCGGTTAATCACAACTGATTGTCCTGTTGTCCAGACTATGTTCATTCCTGAGTTGATTCTAGCAAAAACAAGTAGAGTGCACCTAGGCTGTTTCCAGAGTCTCAGGTTTAACATCAGATTGTATATGAAGAGATACAACTTGAGATTAAAGTTCCACAGACCTGTTCAGTGTTCACCCAGTTCACAGTTCATTTTATTTCCAGATGAGGCCATTTCTTACATTGCTAAAGCCATTCTGAGGTATATTCTAATAGACAAATGACATTGTTTCTTTTAAATGGTATATTTACCTGAATAGCTGGACACCAAATGTATCTTTCAAATATGCTTGTGTGGTGTATACATTTCATGTGTTTACCTGTCAAGACTCTCACAAACACAGCTGTCATTCATTGCATGATGATAAAATCAATGTCTCTGCTCAAATAATATTTCTCTTCACCTAGAAAACTTTCTGCATCAGGAGGGTTAAAAGAGTATAGTGTTTTGCATGAGAAGTTATGTATTGGCACCTTTTTTCTGCAAAATTTACTGAAAAAACAAATTTGTATATAAAGAGGTGTATGTTAAATACATGTTTATTAAAACTTCCAAAGCTGACAGTTGGCTTGTAATAGTTTTGTATCCTGATTGAGATAATGTTATGGGATATCTACCATTACTGTATCATTTAGGAAAATTTCAGAGAAAATAAATGTGCTCAGGAGTTTTGCCACGGCTCAGATGAGAACAGAATCAGGCTATCTACTGAGGAATCCTGGCTGCTGTCTGAAACTTTGATTAAATATTGATATGATCATTTTTTTTTAATCTCATAGTTACTGAGTGATTTGATAAAGCTTTCTAAATAATGAAATAGGAAAACTGATGTACTGCTTTTTAAAAATACTTTAGGACATCTGTACAGTTGTATCACATTTTACTTTTCAAGTTTGCTTGACAGGGTCAGTGCCGCTTGCCCATTTAATAAAGCTGGACAGCATCCTAGTCAGCACCTAATTGGCCTCCGGAAAGCCGTGTATCGATCCGTCAGAGCCAACTTCCGAGCTGCAAGACTGGCTACTCTGTACATGCTGAAAAAATATCCTTCCTGTAAAATCCCACCAGTTCAGGTAGTCCATGTTGCCTGCCTGCAGTTCTGCCGATGTTTAGAGTCAGGATGTCTAGAAACGTGCAGTATCTAATTACAGATCTAAACAAGGTAAAGGAAAGGTTGCTTAGTAAATTGGGGCTTGTGTTTGGTTTGGAATATGCTTAAAATTTTTGCCTTTTTGTGTACTATGCAGTGTGAGATAAAATTCAGTGCACTGAAAACATTGTCCCATTATTGACACCCATGCTTTTGGTGTAAGTGCTGATGATGGGTTTCAGGATTTTGTTCTATAATTCCTTTTAGCTCAAAATATCCCTTGCACCAAAATACCCTCTTCTCTGAACACTATGGCCTTTCAGTCAACATCCTTGTGTTCAAAGGTAAGTTGGTTTTCTCCTACCAAAATTAACTGCAGCAAATTAAGCATTTATGTTAATGTTTATCTCAGATATGTTAGAAGGAGATCAGTCTGATGAACCTGTGATAGAGAATTAAAAATTTTAGTCCACAGCTTTATTCATGGTGATACAAATTGCATAAACTTGATATGTTATCATTCTCACTTGCATACAATATAACTACAAGTTCAGCAATATTTGCTTGTGGCTAGTGTAGCCCCTTTTAACTAGATAGCTGCCTTCAGTGAGTACAGTTAAATAATTTTGCCCTATTTGTTCCCATATAGAAGAGAAAATATGCAGTCGTATTTTAGCCTTATATCAGGCATTTGTATCAAATTTGGTGGACCAGTAATTTAATGAGATGGAAAGTCATATTGCTTACATTTTGTATGGAGGGACAGTTGGGTACTAGCAGAAACAGCTCAGCATTTTCTTACACCATTCTTACTCTGATTTGTTCATGTCAGCAAGAATGCATTGCTCAAAATCACAGAACAAAATGCCATAGAAAAGTGTATTTCTCTTTTAATTCAGAATCTAAGGTTATAACAGAATGCAATGGCTGAAAGCCTAAAGTAAAAATTAGGAACTCTGGGTTAAGTATTTACAGGATGTCATGCAGACCAGTTCAACAGCTCTCTGCACTGTCCTCCACTGACTTGTGTGGTAACTCAGGCAGTGCTGCCCTTGGCATGCTAGCTGCTTATTACTTTTACTCTTAAGAGCCTTGTGGGTTCTGCATCATGGGAATCTGATGTAATTATATACAAGCTGGATGGAGGAAATCTTGTAGTTTATGTTACTGGCTGATGTTCACAATCTCATCCTCAGCTGATGCAGAATGGTCTGATACTCCATTTCCATTGAACTGTTTTGGTACGTAAGACCTGGGCATTGGACCATGTAAACTTAAAAAGCGTGTATTTTGTTGTAAGGTGATGTTCTTTGCTGTCAAGGCATAATTAGTGTTATTTTTTTGTTAGTGATAAAACCAGACATTGGATAGCAGTATTTTAAACTGAGTGATATCTTACCCCATTAGGATGGAATGCATGTAAAATGCATTCTGTTTCTTTGAGATGCACTGAGCACAGGGAAATTTGCAAAATTCCAGTAGTAAAGCTAGTAAAAACTTGTTCCTTCTCCTCTATAAAGGTTTAGTTATTGCATCGTGAACTGTTAGAAAAACACATACCTTTTAACTAGGGAGAGGGAAAGTTCACACAGGAAAACAAGTAAACTAAACAAAAAGTAGTACCCCCTTGGGATTATAAAAGCCTAAAATCCCATGCTGAAAGGTCTGAGTAGAGACACTTAGGCATTTTTCAGTTCTTAGCTCACTCCTGGTAAGCAGGTGAGAATTTTGTAGAAGAGCAGCTTGCATTTTCCAGGGATCGTGTGAGGCTCTCCTGTTAGGTCTTTAGATGGGCATGTGCTTTTGAAGACTAAAGTATGAATGTTAAATTGTTACATACAGGCATACATTAGCATTCTTGGTTTTCTATAGGTAAATAAGAGTGCCTAACCTGATAGAGGCTAGACATTCACTGTACAGGTATTTTAGTCTGGATTTGACAGTTCATTAATAAGTAGCATTGCCTCCTCTTCTTTCAAGCTAATAAGGTATGTAAGTTAAACAGATGAATGAAATATTTTCACAGAGACATAGAAAAATTTAACTATTCTAAGACAGTTACTGTATTTTGGCTTTAATAAAAGGATTAGGGCTAAAAAATACTTACTACTAGATCAAAGTGCATGAAGGAAGTGTGCTCCTGTATATAGTGGCATGGATATGTTTAAACTTTCTAAATGTTTGGTCCTTAGGAAGCTAGTGGGGGCATGGGATCAGTTCTCTGCTTTCATCTATGAGACAGAAATGGGAGTGGAAGGGCTGCAGTAGAGGAGGGCAAGGCAGGAGGTGCAGGAGGCCACTGGGAATCCCTGGCTGAGACATTATGGGTAAGTGGCTCCTTGGTCAAACCTCTCATTTGAGATGTTGCTTGGACTTTATTTTTAGCATGCCTTAGGAATTCACATATGTCCAAACTGCTTTTTGTGGCGTTCATACTGTTGGAAATGCCATGTTGCAGGAAAAGGCTAACAAGGAGTACAAGTAGTTTCTAAGATAAGTGGTCCGGAAGGATTTTGACCTGACTTTTCAGTTTCTGATGGAGTTACCCTCCTCATCCTATGTGCTCGCTCTGCTGGGCATGCTGTCAGGTTAATTTAGAGTAGGCACCATTTATGTGAGGCAGCTGCTGGTGACAACAGTAGTATTCTGATCCTAATTAATTTACATTGCAGGGTTTTGTCTGAACGCTTAATAGGCTTCTTCCTTTCTGGACATTAGGGATAAAGGAGGGAGAGATGTATTTTTTTAGATTCTGGACACTTCGCTTTATTGTTTCCTGGACACAGAATATTACTTTTTCATTCCATGTCCTCTGCTCAACTGGTAAACATCTCTTGAGCAAATCACTTTTGCATGTTCAATCCTATGAGAATTTGGCACGTGGAATATTTGGGTGTGAAAGCAGATGGAATTCGTAGCTTCCCCAGAAAACATATTAGTTGGACAAGAGACAAGTGCTTCTAATTGGCTTTATGTGCAAGAGATGAGAGCATTCAGTTTCTAGATCAAATTATAAATGGAAAAACCCATATTTTAAATTAGAACCATATTTTCATTAATGCTTTACAAATATATATATTTCCATGGAACAAATGTGATTTTGTACTTATGGCCATAAGTTTAAGTTTCTGTTTTAAAATGAATTTTACTATTTTGTGACTGGGTAACTATCAGAAAACATGCAAAAATCTTGAACTGTTCCTCCCCATCCTAAGGGGATGCCTAAAATTAGTGCTATTTTAGAATAAATGCTGCCTAGTCTATGAATTATTTTATGTGTGTTCTGGTATCAGTTATGTTGGACTTGTTTCCTACTTTTCAAGTGTTTTTGAGGACTAGAAATGTACATTTTCCTACTGAGATTTTAAATGTGCTGAATGGTGTTGATAGATACCAGTCTGCCACTCATCCTGCCAAGATGATAATGTCTTTACAGTAATGTAATCAATAAAGTTAATATATGACAGTCAGGGATCTCCTGTTCTTCACACAGCTCTCTGAAATGTCAAAGACCTTTTACTAGAAACATCTCTGAGCAGTCCATCCACAGACAGAACTCTCAACGAATTCACATCCTGAGTTTAGTCTATAACATAGGCTACCTTTAAAACTTAAAATTACACAATTGTTCTCTTTGTTCTGTTAAATATATGATTTCTGGTTTAAGATTGACCTGAACTATCTCTTGGAAACTTAATATTTAAAAGCAAGCTGTTTCACTCATTCAAAAGGGATTTTTCAGGGATTTTTCATCAATCTACTTTGTTTCTTTTTATGTGTTTGTATTTTGACATAGGTGTTTTGTCAGTGTCTTATCTCTCATCCTTCTAAGACCCTTTAAAACTTGTGCTTCAAATAAGGATTGCAGAACTTTCAATTAAACAGGATTCACGTGGATTTGGGATGAATGTATGTACTTTCATAAAAATTGCCTGGAATAAGAAACCTTATTAAGTATTTCTTTCCTTTTCTGTGTGTTTAATGCAAAAGTGGCTTTGTTTACTACCTTAACTCCAGCTATACCTACCCTCTGAACTCGGAGAGTGACAACGTGACCAGCTACATCTGTGTGGTCCCCTTTAAGGAGCTGGGGCTGGGACTGAGTGAAGAGCAGGTCTCCGAAGAGGAGGCACACAATCTGACTGATGGCTTCAGCTTGCCTGCACTCAAGGTAAGATCTCCTAGAAGGACTTAATGCATCCATGCAGGCTCCTAGTGAAAATCTTTCTGTTGTCATGAAATCCTGTGGCTTGTATGTCCTAGCCTGTAGCAACACACTGAATTGAGGGTAAGGTGTAATCAATCAGCCTCTTATCATGTGCTTCTGCATTTATCAGCATTCAGGTGATTTCTTTCCACATATAGAGAGAGAGAGGTTACTCAATACAACATTCGGATTTTTTTCTGCAAATCATGGAAGTTCAAGTCAGTGTTCTATGATCAATCCCCTTAAACATGATTTTTTGCTCTCTGATTTCACCTGATCCCAGCTGAATAAAATAATTTCCAGATTTGTACTTCTATGTTTATCTTATCTCTTGATGTGAATAAAAAGAGAGACATCAGAAGACATAAATTAATTGTAATTGCCAAAGGGAGTAGCTGCATTTAGTCACACTGAAGAGTAGAAATCATAAGCTTGGACCCCTGCTGCTGTGAGCCAGTGTGGTTATTTGATCTTTGAAAAACATTTAACTGAACAGAGTGACAACCATATAATGGCCTTTTTATCTGTTTTGTTTTGAGCTGTTAGGTGTTTTTTTATTTGCATGAGTCAATTGCAAGGAAGATCTAATTTGAATGCAAGCCTTCTATACTCTAATGGTCCTCTGCCAAGGCACTTCCCCTTTAGCATTGTTTTTTAAATTGAAAATTCCATTATTATATGACTTCTGTATTTCTATGGAGTTGTTGTATTTTTTCTCTTAGTTTATAGACCTTGACTTCTTTTGTTCTGACAGTAAGTGCTACCGGTAATAGTGATTACTAAGCTTTGAGGCTTTGTCTAATTAGTTGTAAGCCAAGAACTACAATAAATAGGAGATTTTGGAATTTTTTTTCTTGCATTTCATTAGCTAAAGTTCTAATTGCAATCATGTAAGCTTGCTAATTTACCCACTCCTTTTTAAGCACAAGAAGCCAGTCAGAGATGCCCAAGCGTGTAAGCTAAGCCTTTGTTTACCTGCAATTTGCAGGAATTTAACTGAACTCTGTTTTAGTTAAACTGGTTAGGATGCCTTCTGGATACAGTTAAGCTCACAAAAACTAGTAAATCTCAATTTGTGGTAACTCATAACAGACAGCAATGTAGGCTGGGTGTGGTGTAGCTGAACCAAGCTAAATTAACATACATCAGTCCTAAGCAGATTCCTGTGTATGTATAACATACTTTGATAACCTTGGGACATCTTTCTGTGGTGAGCCTTGGATGTATGTGCAGTCCTCTTCAGTATTTTTTTACTTTGAGAGAATTTGTCTTTATATTAAAATGCAGGTCATGCTAAGCCATATGACAAATGTAGCATGTGTCTTTTGGCTACCTTGTCCTTGAAGCAAAGCAATTGAAAGAGTGAACATTTTTCACTTAAGAAAAAAATACCAGTTTAAGCTGAGGAGAGCCAGCTGGATATTTTGTGTGAGTGTAAGTGTCAGCAAAAATCATCAGTAGTCACTGGCAGAGCAAGCTGCTTGCAACCATAAATACATCTGGAATTTTCTTTTCTCTTGTCATTGTGCCTTTCTTCAGGTAGGTTTTTGATTATTATTATCAATCAGTTCCTGAAGTCCACTATTTCTATGTGTTACTTTTTCACTGCCTGTGATTTATGTCTGCTGGAAGGGATTGGTCTTCTTTTGTGCTTATTACAGCATGAGCTTTTGACTTTTTATCCAAGGCACAGCACGTTCAGGGACACTTGAGTGATTGCTGCCCATTTGTTTGCTTCGTATTTTTTGCACCCAGCCAAATCAGTCTTGCATGTGTGGCCCAAATTAATTTTATGTCATTCATGTATTCTTTTTTCTCATGAGCATCTTTTGTAAATTGAGATTTCTTTTTTCTTTTGGAATACTTTATCAGTTTGCATCCAAGTATTTTTGACATGATGAGTAAATATTTTGTCTTCCTTGGTCTGGAATGCTTGTGAACAAGTTTCAGTCTGCACCTCATAATCACCTACCGCTGATCCCTTTTAATAAGGGCCATTATTGCAGAGAAAAGTATCATAACCTTTCCTTTTCATTTTAGACATAAAAGGTGCTGCTGTACTGTCATGGTCTACTGATTAAACTTCTCTGAACTACGAAAACAGTTCTTTTCATTTAATTGGAAGTTTTCAAGAAATTGAAAGTTTGGGCTGCCTTGCTCACAGATGGACTGTGTACCATACATAACATTGTGAATCAATCCATTTCTTAAGTCTTCCCTTCCTTAGTGGTATTGGTGGAATTTCTTACTTTGGCTGAAAAAAGAAATAAGCTAGCAGCTCAACTTTCTTCAGATGTAGAATATTTTTTTGTTGAAGTACGGCGCAATTAGGCTCATGTTTCAAGGTTGGGTGTGGGGCAATGCAGTAGTTATTAGATTGTAGAAATGACAGCTTGGCCTTATAAAGGGAAAAATGTCTTTGCTGCCACTGGAATTTTGGCAGCCCTTTATGAGCTGTAGGGTATGTGGAGATTATAGCAAATAATGAAACCAGCTGATGAGAATATGAGGCTTTGGAATCTGACAACTTTATGAGCATAATTGCATTTAATATTCTTCATCAAGGAATTAACAGTTGCTGAAGGTTCACAAGATCTGAACCTCATGTGCTCTGGAATACCCTTCAAAAACAGTCAGTGGATTTTTTGCAATTTTTCAAAGTGCCTGTTGCTGGCCAAGGAATGTTTTCCCGTGGTGTATCTGTACAATTACTGTGGAGGCTGACTGCCTTTCCAGGTGCACAGAGCTAACCCTGCCCTGTTTTGCAGGTCCTCTTTCAGCTCTGGGTAGGACAGAGTTCAGAATTCTTCAGGAGGCTGGTGCTGCTGCTCTCCCCAGCTAACGCATCCCCTAAGCCCTTGGTGTCTGCGGAGCGGCTGCCTCACCACATCCTGTGCGATGTGACGCAGGGCCTACCTCACACCCATGCTGCCTGCTTGGAGGAGCTCAAGAGGAGCTATGAGTTCTATCGCTACTTCGAAACTCAGCATCAGTCAGGCTTGGAATGGCCAGCCAGGACCAAGCAGAAGTCCAGAGAGCTGAACAGTCTCCAGACAGCGGTACGCAGCTTGCAGCTTCATCTCAAGGCACTGCTCAATGAGTAAGTTTACACATGAATTAACAGAATATGCAGAAGGCTTTGGACTTGAAGTTCTTTGGGTTGTCCGCTTGTATCCCCAGTTAAAAGCAAAAAAGGCAGATACATACAGTCTTTGCAATCACAGCCATATCTTTACACAGTATGGGCTCAAAGATCCTTGGTTTACTATGGAATCTGATATTTTTCCTGGGTATTCTTTGAGTATCTGGTGAAAATTTGAAGATAAGCAGTGCACTGAGATTTTGCCTTCCTTTTGTCACTCCCTTATAAAAAATCTGAAAACATAATTATCTTCCATTTTCAACATACCACATGCTTTATAAGAACATTCAGCTCATAGTAATTACCTAGTAAACATCCTTAAAGATTTGTCACTGCCTTGGTGAAACAGTTGAGACTGTCCTACTCCTTTAATCTTACATATAAGAATTACTATAATAAATGCAGGTGAGCAATGTATCTTGATGTAGAAAAAATATTTAAATGTTAAAATTTTGGGGCATCTTTGAGGAATTGACTGAGTTAGATTCTTAAAACTTGAAGAAAATAACAGTTTCAAATACTTGAAAGAATGGTGAAGTCAAATATTTATTATTACTTACTGCTGTTCATCTCCTTATCACTCAGGGTAATAATTCTTGAGGATGAACTTGAAAAGCTTGTTAGCACTAAGGAGACACCCGAGTTGACAAGAGAAGCCCGTGAGGTTCTGGAACAAAAACTAAAGTTTATTCAGCCTCATATCCAGGCAAGCAACAGCTGCTGGGAAGAAGCCATTTCTCAGGTGGAAAAAATGAGTGGAAGAAACCCAAATAAAAAAGGTAAATGTGAGAGATTAGTTTAGCAACTAATAGAATACACTTCAGAGATGAAATGGTCAAATGGATCAAAGACAGCGTTCAGCCTGTGTATCAGAATTTTAGCTGAAGAAGGTCTTACAGCCATACACTTTTAAAAAACTGTGTCCTTATGTCAGACATTTTCACTGTGATGGCCTTGAAGCTTTTGTTTCAGGAAAAAATGCAAACTCAGTGTGTTAGACCTGTGGATTCAGATGGTTATGTTTTCAGGTGTAGACTGATCATGGCTTTTTGCCTTTGATTGCTGAATCACCTGTGAAGGAGTAGGATTTTAATGAATCACCCTCAAGATCTTCATTTATTTACTGCATTAAAATTACGCCATTAATTGGAATTATAATGGCATTGTCAGGAAACTTTTTTGACAATCGTATTTCCTGGAACATTTTAAACTGTGGAGGACATGTTGAGCATATAATACCCATTTACCTCCTTTCTCAGAGAGAGTGAGCTAATCTTTAGTATTCTTAAAAGTCTTAGTGAGCGGCATATCCCAATGTTTTGTTTGTTGTCCCTCTCCTTAGGGATCTGTACTGCCCATGCTGTTCTTGTGAAGCATAACCAGCTTAAAAAATTGAAGTGAACTTAGGCCCTCCTGACATGGAATTGAACCTGTAATTTCTAATCTTTCTTTTTTCCAGGGGCATTTTTACTGTCTTAGGAAGTCACAGCCCAGCATCTGAAAAATGCTAGTAATGGAGACTGCACTAGGAAAACTGGGGGGAACTTGGGGTATCAGGAACTTACCTACAGAGATCTAAATCTGAAGTGCACTATGCTGTTAATGATGTAAGGGTGGAATATCCAATAGATGGATGAATATTGCAGTGGGCCTAGAGGCAGGCAGGTCAACCTTGTTCATGCTTACATCAGAGCACTGGGAGGCTTCTTGCAGGCTCTGTGCAGGTCCAGACATGGTATAAGCAACTCCTGTGCTTTGCCTGATAGTGCAGTTTTACAGCTTCCCCCTCAGTGCTGCGTGAAACAGCTTGTGAGGATGTTAGATGTAGCCTGAGACATCTGCATGTGCTGACCTGTTGTGTTTTGTTGATACTCTTCACAACCTGCAGTTCCACTGACCTTTTTTCCCCTTTCCTTAAAAGTTCTTTCTAGACTACACACCATAGTATTTTTAGTTATTTTGGTTTTATTTTTAATTTGCATATAAATGGCACAGCAAGTATTTTTATTGTAACTTGCTTCCTTTTAAAGTTCAGTACAAAAATAACCTCGTGTGTGATCTAGAAGGAAAGGTTTGTGTGGGAAATAAAAAATACAATAATCCTTCACTTTTGCTCACTGGCTTTCCTGGAAATGTGCTGGGATTGAACATCTATTTTGCAACAAATTTACTGAACTACTCCACAGGAGCTACTTTAAATTATGTTGGTCACTGGAAGCTATTTTTTATCTGACAACATTTGACTTTCCTGATACATTTGTAAGCTGTCCAGTTTCTGTAAGTTGACCTTTTCAAGCTGTACATGAAATCAAGTCCAATTCTTTTGCTGTCTATCTACAAATTTTGACAGCTGGTCTGTCAGTCATGTTATGTAAATTACTTCAATAAATTGTGTAATTTTTTTTTCAGTACTTTCTGAAAGTTCTTTGGGAAAAGATACCTTCCTTTGAAATGATATAGCAGCTCAGCACATGTTTTATGTTTATACATTATTATCCAAAACGAAATCAATCTTTTGACAAGAGCTGTTTCAAGAATCCCATGGGATTAGAACATTGTGTCTAAGTGAATGCCAAGCACTTTTGCTGCAATAGATGTTTAGATGTTTTGTTCAACTAACTAGTTCAGCCAGTAGAGCATCTGTATAAAGAGGTGAGTCTCCTTCAGCAAGCACTACATGCTTCTTGTCCTGAATCATTATATGTCAGAGATGGTTTCTTACACGTACATTGAACAGCCAAAGCAAAGCCTTTCAGGGTAACAGATTGAACGCTCACACTGTACTGTCAGCCTGACATTGGTGGTGACACCAGCATGTATCTTATATTTTAGCATATGGTTCCTTCAGAGAGTGCAGTTTGGCTTCTTCCTTTGCAGGATTTGGTGTATTTTTGGAATCAGTGCCTTTACTCACTGATCCTGTCAGGTACAGAGCAGAGCCTCAGAACAAGTGGGGCTTTAGCACATTGAAGGTAATTCATCTCTATTTAAATTCTTTGGGCAATGGTGGACCTATCTATTATTCATCTTTGTACATGTACATCTTTGCTCATTTCCTAGAACTTTCAACTTCTCTTTATTCTTTCACATTTTTTTCATCACAGATAAAACTAACTTACCGCTTAAAGCCTCAACAATTTAAGCATGTAGTAATCTGCTGCTAATATTACAGAATGGAGTACCCTTTATGGCTAGTTACAGCATTGTATTAATGATCTTTGAAACAATGACCATCAAACTGTTTAAATTCCATCCTTTTTCCTTTTAAACTGTCTCTATCATTGCAAATGTACACAACTTTTTTAGGTATTTATAAGAGCAAGGCCATGGTACTCTGCTGCAATCTCACCATCCCTAAATGTTTAGTGTATAGATAAGAAATGGAAAATAGGGTTAGATGGGGCTTGGCAAGGTCATTTAACCCATTTCCTTTCTCAAGGGTAAATTAGTATATGTGAGTAAATGTTGTGTACCTGTGTGGATGCTAGCAGGAGCTGGGTAGAGAAGCTCAGGCATATTTTGCAGCAGTGTCTAACTTAGAGTGTAACTTTCTCTTGGTTCTGTTAAGATTGTTATGAGAATTCACCAACATAAGAATGTAAACATCTTGCACCTGGTATTGATAGAGCTATTTGTAGTTAGCCAATGGCTTTAGGGGGTGTTCATCTTCTTAACCAATAATATGATACTTGTGCGCAGGGTTATAAAAAGCACGTTATTTGTAATAAAATCAGTTGGAGCTGGATTTGTGTTCTGTGTTGCTTTCGCAACCATCCCTGGGATAACAGCAACATACCTGTTCCTAAAAAATTCCCTTTAAAGACATTTTACAGTATTTCCAGGCATCTATTCCAGCACTTGACTCCATTACCAGTAGAATGCTATTACTGAACAGAAATACATCTTGCTGCAATTTAAAAGCAGTACTTCTGACCCACCCACAATGGAAATCCATTTCCTCTTGATGGCTCTTATATTCTTGAAGATGATTATGTTTCTTTCTGTCTTTTCTATATGACTCCTTATGCTTCAGCTCTTCCCTGATGACTATACTTTATTTAGTCTTCTGATCATTGCCAATGTTTTCCTCTGTACTCTCCCTAGTTGGCCCACTGTATTACTGAATAAAGGGGCCCCTGACTGGGCACTGTGTTCCATCCACAACCTGATCAGTGCCAAAGTAGAAATATTATTTCATGTGTCTTAACAGTCAGCGTTGTTGCTTGTATGTACTAGTTTGTAGTTTGGCTTTTTGCTTGCAGCGGGGTAGAGTTGATGGTGAGGCTCCTCACCTCTTTCTCAGTGGTGCTCCCCAGTCAGTTGAGATGGATTTGTGCACTTGGCTGTTCCAAAGAACAAAAATTTTCAGCCAGTGTCCCAAACTGCTGCATCTGAAATCCATTTGTACCTGGGTTGTCTCTCTGATTTTCCAGTATTATTTTTTATTCTAGTGGTGCCCTTCAGTGTTCTTGCAGATTATCCCCAAATCAGCAGATTTAATGAGATGCAACATTTTTCTTTCACCCATTGGAAATATTACAGTGTTGGACTTGAGACAAATCCTCACGCAATACATTCTTGTCTGAAAATGGTACCCACGCTGTGATGATCCAGGAGGCTCTTCTGTGCACCTAATAGCAACCTTTCCTGGCCTGTGCATTTTGCTTATGAGAATGTAATGGCACCGTGTCAAAAGTCCTACTGAAAACAAAGTGCAGGATGTCTTTGGTTCTTTCTATACATAAGACCTGTTACTGCATTGAAAAATTAACATCTTCCATTTTCAGCAAATCCACATTGGCTGTTACTTGTCTCTTTGCTACCTCTCAAATATCTTCCTGTAAACTTTCCTTAATTATTTCTTCTAATAATTTCCAGTTATTTCAAGCTGTTTTACCTATAATTTTACTATTTTTTTTAACTTCTGAAGCAAGTCTCTTCTGTGGTTTTACTGATTTTTCTTGTGATCTGCAGGTTTTCAAAGTCTATAAAATTTCTGAGATTTGTCTAGTTGAGTTTCAGCACAAGTTCCATTGGACCTAGCTTCTCTCAAAACAGCCAAGTTATTTAAGTGCTCTCTAACAGTGTTTCAGCGTAACCTAACTAGCCTGCTCACAGTTTTTTTCACGTATACCTGGATCCTGCCTGAATCAGAAACATCATTCAATACTCTTCTTTTTTTTTAATCCCTTTTCTTCTTTCCTCTAAAGGCAAAATTGAAGTTTCCTGTGACAGCCTACAGCATACTACAGTACCTTTAACACAGCCTGCCATATACATAGAAAACAAAGATCCAATCCCTGAAGAGCAGGTAAAAAAAAAAAAAAAGAATCATTTAAAATACATTTTAAATAATAATTGGGGGTTATTTGCTGTATCCATTCTTTTTTTCAGTTGCTTGTGCAGTGATCTTGTTGTCTTGCTGAGACAGACAAGTAAGTGGCCTGTGCCACTTCAAAATTGGGCTTGTAGAGAAAAATTGTGTATATCCCTTTTGCTGTTTCATGGGGAGGTATTCCCCATCCTGGAAAAAAGAGCACTAGTATTCATTTCTCATATATATCCTTAGAAATGAGTGACTAAAGGAGAGCAGCAACACAAGTAATGAGAGTAATAAAAAGTGAGAATTGCTAAAAGGCAGTATATGAAAAAAGTCCTACTTGTGCTGCATAAATTGACACAGCTGCAAAAGTGACAAGCTTGAGCACAAACCATCCTGCCTTCAGTTTGCTTAGTCTCTGCATTTTTAGATATCTTTTTACTGTAACACTGAACGATTTTGTGTTGTTTGAGGAACTCCTGGATGATGGTTGGGCTGTCTTGAAGAGAGGTGGGCCTCCTCCATCCCAGAACCAATTGGCAGATCCATGCTCTGCTCTGTCCCGCCTGTGCTTCTCCCCCACACTTATTCTCTCTAGATGTTTTTCCATATCAAAAAGCTGGGACTAATTACTTTATTGAAAATTTGTTATAACATAAATGCTGCTCTGTTTTTTTTATGGTTGTAATCCAATATATTTAAAATTGGAAGGGAAGTTTGCTATTCTCTATATCCTCTTAATAAGGATTTACATAAGTTACATTAGCAAGATGCCTGATTGCCAAGAATTGGTTACAGTGTAAATAATGAAAAAATAAACCCACATAAGCCTTTCTTATTATTACTCCATCTGTAATTATGGAGAAATGGACTTCGATTTTCAAGGTATATCACTTGATCCTATTTGTGTATGAAGGTAAATCTTGTTAATGAGCAGACTTGCTCCAAAATCATACAGATATCACCAAGAGCAGTGTCAGGTCCAGTGGCTCTGCTCAAACAGGGCTCCATCCTATTACTGTGGTTGGGTTGTGTTGACATCACTTGATCATGAATCAGATTGTAGGATTGAGCCCACCCTGACAGTGAAGATCAAGAGTTTCTTCCTTTCTTTCTTTAGGAACTGGAGGCATATGTTGATTATTCAGATACAGATAATGAATATAAAAGGGAAGATTTTTACTGCTTCTCCCAAGAAGAAAGAGAGAGACAAGAGCGAGAGAGACAGGAATCTAAGAGGGTGTTGCAAGAATTGAAATCTGTACTGGGATTTAAAGCTTCAGAAATTGAAAGACAGAAGTGGAAACAGCTACTATTCAGTGAACATGGTAAGCATTTCTTTTGAAAATTAATTCCTTCCTTGGAAAACATAGGTGTCTGTTTGCCATGAATTTCTGACTGTGTTAGAATTCAGACAGTGCTTAGCTGCAGTAGTGTCTTTTATAGACCTGTGTGGTCTTAGTTTGCCATTCCATCTCTTTATATTTTAGCAATCATTTTACTACATATTGAAAAGAACCCATAGAAATGGGAATTTGGCTTTAAACAAAACATTGAGCTAAAATATTAAACACAAAAAAAATATTAAGACAGCATAAAGTCAGGATATAAACCATGCAGATTGAACTCACTTTCTTTCATGGCTTTCCAGTAAATATGAATTTTTATTAGGGTACATAAATAAATTATTCTTCCGAATTTAAAGAAACCAGCAGAAATTATCCCAGACATACAAAAGTATATAGGTTACAGTGAAGAGCTAGACTTTGAAATATTAGAGGCTCATAAAAGAATAAAACTGTCTTTTGTTTCCATGAGAGTGTGGATACAGAGTATGTTCACAAAAAAAAAAACCCAGACCATCTAAGAAGAAGAGTTCTTTCAAGCAACCCTTTACTAACTCTGAGGAGTGCTGGGTAGCTCTATCCACTTGCACTTGAAAGCAGGAATATGAATATTTCTCTTGACTCAACAAGACAGTCTGTTACAGCAATAAGACTGGATATAACTTGATTCCTCTCACTGCTTGAGCTATTTGATTTACTGTCTTTAAAATTGGCAGAAATTTGTATTTTCCTTTTTCTTATTTTCATTTCTTTGTCTTAAAGAGAGGTTAGGAAAAGCTTTCTAAAAAGTTTCATGTTCTGTGTTATGAAAAACAACTCTAAAGTCTGGCACCATATCCAAGGATTCTGCCTCTGACAGTGTCTACCAGAAAAATGACCATAGATTGCAATTTTTTAGTCATTTACTAGGAAGACAAAGTAACAGACCATACCTATTTATGAAGACTGTCTCTTTTGACATCAAACCATCAAAAATACCTGTTCTTTACAACTTTCTTCTTTATATCCATTAAGCTACAACTGTGGTAAAAGAGATCATTTGACCATTGGTACTGATTTCTCTTCTAGTTGTGTTAAAAACCCCTGACACATCAGATTGCACCAGAGACTGCTCAGGAGTAGGATTTCTGTATTGTCCCTCTGGTGTTAGATACGAGACCACACAACCCTTCACATAAATCTCTTCAAGTCTTCCTTTCCTAACTGTTGGAGGAAGAAGCGATCCTACCTCCAGTTCAAGTCTTGACAAACCTAGTGAAACTCTGGCAGAAAGAGTTCTTGTCAGGAGAACTTGCCTAGGATGTTTTCTTACCTAAGCAGCTGATACTTGTCCCTATCAGCATATCCTCAGGCCATCTGTGGCCATAGCTGGAAAGAGTCAGCTGACTCCTGTGGTTTGCAGTAACTGTTCACCAGAAAGCCTTTGTGGCTCATGTTGGTTCCTTTTCCTTTCCATGCATAGATATTACATTGGTTTAGGATTAGAGATAAAAGGGTGAGGAGGGAAGAAAGTATGATTTTCTCCAGCTGCATAGGACTAATCATTGATTATTTCCATCCTGTACAAACCTGGAAAACATGAGGGCAGTTCATGAAAGTAATTAATATTGTCTCCTTTTGGCTCAGATTGTGTGTATCTAATCTGACAGACTGATATGTACACCAGCTATAACATCTTCTACTGATTTTTAAGGAAATCCTTCAATATTTCTTCAAAAGAAACACAAGTCCGTAAATATGATATAATGGACCCTGGTATATTATGGTTTAATTTATCCATACACAAGTCATTCCTAAAGACATATTTTTGTGATCTGTGATTTCCACATTTCTGACTTGCCTTATCTTGAAAGGTTGAAACCCAGAAAGGTTCATATTCTTGTCTCTATTGGCCCAAGCCAATGGATGGCCATGATACCACTTTTCCATAGTCCTCTTGAATCTTGCTTTTACAGGACAACCAAATTCCAGAAATCCTGTGTTTTCCTAACTTGTGATTATTGTGGAAAAAGATCCTGAAATATTCAAAGACTTTAATCTGTTAGTCAAGGCACCCAGCTAGCCATTCTGACTTGTCCTAGCAAGGACATTAGGGTTTTTGGTTTGTTTAAGGAGGGGCTGCTGAGGGTTTCCACGTAAGAGGTCAGCTTCAAACAAGTTGATATGTCTTAAGAACACAGCATGAAGTCAATTGGAGATGATAGGTTGGATTCCAGTGGAAAAAAATATCATCTTAGCAGAGCACTAGACTAAAGCAAGTTTTCCAAGGCCCAGTACCATGGTAATACTTCTTACAGTCTGGGTAGTAGGCAGTTAATGGCAGTGTAGGTAAGCTTATGATTCTGGTCCTTCGGCCTCCTGTTGAGCCAGTAAAATGGAAGTGTTTTTGAAAAGGTCTGCTAAGTTTTTTGTAGCTTCATTTCCATTTGTCAAACACTGTACAACAACTTTCTTCTGGTGCAAAATCACTTCTAGACTTTCCCTAACCTCTCCCCTGCAAAAAAGTTCATTCTGTCAGTGGTTGTGTTGTATCCAGCTGTTTCCCCTTCTCCCACCTTGTCCATACAACAGTTGTTATATAGCTATTTATCAGATTTGGAAAGCCATGCTCTCAAAACTGATGAATTTCACCCTGTTTATTAACTTGTCAGCTCTACAAATTGGCCAGCTACCAATCTCAAGTATCTATTTATTTTTTGAGAAATTTTGCCTTTCAAAGTATCTTTTGGAGGAGGTAGGCAAGAAGTTTGCTCCCAGATGATAAGATTACTGTGCATATTCCTGTCTCTTCAAGCAAATGGGCAGAAATAAGTAGCAGCATATTTTTTCGAGATAGGGAAAGAACTACCCCATAAACAACTGAGATGAGTCTGGTGCAGTGCTCCTTTGGTATATAAGGCTTTAAAGTAAACAGTACAATACACATTCAACACCACAGTCTTTCAGTGTGCTAATGACAATAGTTATCAATGTGACAACCATAATGATGTGCCTGCCTTCAGCTAATCAAAGTGAATATTAGTGAAATAGGATGTGGTTGAAAAATCCTAATACCGTAAATTTTGTTTCCCGTGAAAAGTTTGTGTATTTCCCAGAGTTATTTTCATCTCTGCTTACAGGGTTAAAGTCAGAATGGAATTAGAAAGGGAAATGCAACTTGGGAATCTGCTGTTGCCGCTCTCATTTATGTTCGTGCTGCTGCTATAATGGAGCTACTGCAGTTTAGGGAATCTGTTACTTGGAAATGGACATTATATCGTTTTCTTAAAACGAAAGACGTCTGTTCTTCAAGGAGTGATTGTACTGAATTACACTAACCCTTAACACTGGGAGGAGAGACTTCCTGGCAAGCATCCCGTTGCTGGCAATGGGACTCACTGCTGCTACTAACTTCAAGAGAGGCTAAATTAAACCACACTTTATTTGTGAGGACACCTGACCCGACTGTGTGAATACGTGTTGTATTTATATGCTGTGGTGTATGAGATCAGATATTGCCTATAAGGACTTTTTTCACGTACCAGCTGTCTTTAGTGGATTAGGTAAACTGTTCTTCACAAGAAGACAGTTAAATCTGTTTGCAGTACAGTAGTTCTGCTTGGGTTTTGCTTTAACACTGAATCCATCCTCTGTGTTTGATGCTGACTTTAAACACTATCAATTTTGTGCTGTCTCTTCACATCACAGATTTTAAGGAATAGTTACGAGCAGCTGTCACATTTCACTTCAGCTTTAGAAAACACTTTTAAGTTTTGGTGTGGGTTGTGTTTCTGTTGTTTTGGGATTTTTTAAAGTCATTTTAACCCTTATAATCTTGCATCTTTTCAGGCAAATAAATTATTTATATATAGAAGCTCGCTGTTAGTTATCATTTAATTTTTTCCCCCTTTTTAAGCTGCAGTGAAACCCTTGTCTCCTGTAGAACCATTGAAGCTACTAAATAATGTGGAATCACATATGAATTCAGATACAGAAAAGCAGGACTGCAGCC
>WEKY01049820.1:0-28712 GCA_013390045.1 Picathartes gymnocephalus
AACATAAGTCGTTAATGACCTGCAAAATACTTCTATGTAACTAAATTCTAAAAGCATTTGACAATTAATTGAATTAACTATCTCTTGAAACCTGCCATTCTGGGAATATTCTAGCAATTGATAAAAAGCCTGCTTTCTATACATAAAGCAATTTTTTCTCTGCTTACAGCTGTGTCCATGATTTTCACTATGAATCAGGGTACGTATATGTAAGCAGTCATAAGATAAATGGCCTTAGACTTAATAGTTTTAATATAAAAACTTATATTCTCATTTTAGATAAAAAATATATCGCAATTGCACCTACTAGATCACTTGAACATTTTAGTTGTGTATTTACTTTTTTCCTGTAAAAAGAAGGTGAAATATCTGGGAAAAAGTATTTTGACGAGCCTTCCTCCCTCTTGCTCACAAGTGCAATTTTAGCCTAGATTTTTTAGCAAGGTTTTTATTTATTTATTGGTCAATCTAAGGAAAGAAATGTGGGAAAACAAGTTCACTGGAAGTAGCACTGTCCAGGACAATCACTTCTGTAATGTTAGTTATGGATGAAGATTTTTGTTTTCCATTTTGCATATGTTTTGTAAACCCTTCCATCATGTTGTCCTCTGCAGTGCAAGTCCCAGCCTGCAGATTTCCTGGGGAACAAGGCCGAAGAACTTTTTGTGTTACTAATCTCTAAAGATATCAACTTAATCCTAAACTTGTTTCCAAAAGTAAGCGTATCTGTTGGTTACTCAGCTGCTCCACAATTAACCAGTTACAGTATTAAAAAATAGATGGACCAACTTCCTTTAAATGCAAAATGTGGCCAATGACCCATAAATGAATCTTCAGATTTCAGAAGAGTACTTTGTTATGCATGTCGGGGGTAAAAATAATGATTAGAAAAACATGTAAAGTGAGTGCACCATTTTTAAGTCCTGGGTGAGTTATGTGTGTCAGCCACATACTGACAAGTAATGCCATCTCTGCTCCAGGCTGTACACCCAGCATCTCTCTCTGCTGTAGGCTATTCATCATCTTGCAGATACAGTTACTGTCCTTCTTTTCTCGCCCAAGCAAATCACCCCGTGCTTCTCTGTTATCTTTTCTCCTTCTTCAGCAACTTCAGACTTCCTCAGACTCACCTTCAAACTTCGTATGTCAAGCTTGCCTACAGCTTGGCTCACACTTAGCCCTGCTGTGACTTGTTTACATTGATTTAATTAAAATGCACCCATCCAGAACTCTGGGTGCTACTGACTGCCTGCTCTGCAGAACCTCAAATTTCTGCAATATTTTCACATTGCTTTCTCTATAAGCCTGTTACAACCTCTTTCTTCAATTACAACAAGCAATGTAAAATTTTCCCTCGACACCACCCTTTGAATCCTTGTTTAACTACCAAACCTCTATTTTTACCTTATTTAGCCAGGAATTTAATTTATTTCAGTTACTGAAGAAATAAACTACTGTGATTACGAAGGTCAACCTTAAAGTCATCGTTTATTTGTGTATTCTTTTTTTCCTGGTGCTTTTAAGATTTTTATGTCAGTGTCAGGAGAGTAGCTTTATCATATGAACATTAATTCCTTTACTGTGGTTAAAAAAAACCCAGTGTATTTTCCTATGTTACCCAACTACTTTTGGATGGGAAGATTTAGCAAATGGAAAAGTGTCTTGTTAAGTTAGCCAGTAATTAAAAAAAACACCAGAAAAAAAAAAAAGAAAAAAAAGAAAGAAAAATAAAAGTCTTGAGTTTCTCATATATGGAGCCTCAACTTTATTCTTAATGCTGAGAACATCAATAGCACTGTTAAAAATGAATAATTCAAGCAACAAAGAACCTGAATAAATATAATTTATTAACCTTTTGTATTATTTGCTTTTTTGGGTTTTGTTTTTTTCAAGCAAGAGAACTTTCTTATTTATCTCTTCTTTTTCTTTCCTTATTCCTCTCTCTGTTTCCAGTTCTGTTCTCCAAAGCTCATTCTCATCCTTTCTTCCTGCTCCATTCTCTTACTACTCCTTTCCTCTCTATATTGTCCATGAGTTCAGTTTTTGCTGTGGCAATTGCTCTTTCCACTCCCTTTAGCCATAGTCTAACATCCTGAACTTGGTCCCCCACAACAGGCAATGAAGAGAAATATTAGTGTGCCTGTGTCAAAATAGACAGGACACTGGAACAAACACAAATGAGCAAACACCAACTGGAACAAACACAAACACAAAGCCACGGATGAAATGCAAAGTGTGAATTTATTTTTGTTAAATTCACCTCACCAGCTGGGGGATCCCCAGTGGCACACAGGTGGGGACACAGGTACCATGGGGCTTGCTCCATGCTGGAGGGGGGCTGGACCTGCTGTTTCCACGTGGATTCCAGGGATTCACCAAGCACTGTGTGAATTCACGTAACCACTGTGCTTTGATCTTTCCCACAGCAGGGCAGGAGTCTCAGGCAACTTCGATAGGGAGCCTCAGAGTATCACAGGCCTGTTATCTAAACACATGTTCTGCTTGTCAAGGACACAACACTAAAGTATTATTAGTGTGACATGTATGTTTTTCTACAGTCCATCTACAAGTCAGTTGAGCGTGTTTGCAATAATTCTCACTATTCTTCCACTGTTTTCCCATACTGTGCCTCAAGTCTGCTCATCTGACTTTTTTTAAAGACCTCTATAATGTCAGATGAATCTTTGCTCACTAAAATCAGTGACAGAAGCAGATGTCACAGAATACCACAGGTATCAACTCTTGGTCAGATGAATCCCACCTTCACTGACTGCTCCAGTTTTCTTTGAAATGCATTCTTGGAAGGCCTGAATCATTTGATCAGAAATCAGTCAAGATATGATACTGTCTGGGTGCCTGGTTCTGCCTCCAAAGCAGCCAGAGGGACTCCTAAAACTCTAATTTTTGTTCTTAGAGGTGGGGAAACGTTTCTTGCTTATACATTGCTGGTGAAGAGAGTCATTACTTGGTATTGGAAGTAGAATTAAGTGGGTTAGTACTTACAGGCATACTTGGACTTTAAATCAGCAATTTGAGTATGATAAGTGTGCATGGGAGGAGTGCAGAAGAACAGCAGAGGAACTGCATTTGGTGCTCTGCTGCTCCTACAGCATAGTTGTTTGCTAGACACATTACAGAGCTGCTCAGTTTTCTTCTTGAAACACCTTGTGGATGGTGCACTTCTAAAACTGTACATTTCTGAAGCTTTTCTGTTCCTTCAGTACCACTTCTGAGAAATACCCTTTTTGCTTTGTCATTGTGATACAGAAACATAGGTGTTACAGTATTTAGAACAAGATATTTATCAAAAAGCATTACACACGTAACAAAGACCTTGAGAGATTGGAAGTCTTATTTGCATTTTCAAATCAAAACGGTTTTTTGGCTAAATATTTTTTTTTTCATTAGTCTAACTTTAGTTTTGGTTTCCATTTTTTTCAACTTTCTTTTTCCCAGCGTTAGCTGCAAAAGATATGTCAATATATCAGTGCAACAGTAAAATACTTAATTTTTTCTTTAATCAGCACTTCACTTGAATATTTTATCGGTTGTCAGTATGTAAGGTATTGTTCTCTTAGCTTCAAATTACAAATCTGTGTTTTTCTCTCTGTTTTTTATAGTAACTTCATCCCCAGAAAATCCAAATTACTGGAATATCTTCTAACTCTAAAGGTGGTTAAAACTGGTATAATGCTCTGCTGAGAAAAAATAGGCTCTGCTACACAAATACACATTTTTATTTATATTTCCTTTGCCATTTTGAAGTATGCTTCTAGGGTCTCTAATAAGAAATGCTAAAAGGTGTTTAATGTTGTTAGTTTTTAATTAATTTAGGAAGACTTTAATTCATGATCTAAATATTTGGTTATCCTTGACAAGCTTGGTTTAATTTCTTTTTCCAGTGGGTGTTATATTTCTTCTATTTATTAAAATATTACCTTATTTTTTATGGTTTAAGAACTTTTTTTGGTCTTTTATTTAGTAATATTTTTATTATATTCATGGAATCTTAGAATGGTTTGTGTTGGAAGGGACCCTAAAGATCATCCACTTCCAACCCCCTGCCACAGACAGGGACACATTCCACTAGACCAGGTTACTCAAAGCCCTATCCAGCCTGGGCTATCCAGCATCCATAACTGCTCTGGGCAACTCTTCCATTGCCTCATGACCCTCATAGTGAAGAATTTTTTCCTAATATCTAATCTAAACCTGCCCTATTTCAGTTTTAAGCTGTTGCCCCTTGTCCTGTATCTCTATGCCCTTGTAAAAACTCTCTCCCTAGCTCCCTTGTATTCCCCCTTCAAGTAGGATACCTGCGTTTAGGTCACCCAGAAGCCTTTTCTCCAGGCTGAACAACCCCAACTCCCATCATGGGAGACCTGCTCCAGCACTCTGTTCTCCTTTATGGCCTACTTTGGACTCACCCCAACAGGTCCTTGTCCTTCTTCTTTTGGGGGCTCCAGAGCTGACAACAGTCCTCTAGCTGGAGTGTCATGAGAGCAGAATTGAGGAGTAGGATCACCTTTGAAATGAGTGACTAAATAATTCTGCTTTCCTATAGGTTGGAGTATATAATGTATTCCTGGTTGTATATAGCCTGTAGAAATCTAGCTACTGTGATTAGATCAAACAAGGGAGGCTTGTTTGTAGCAATAGACGTTGTGGTCTCATGAAAGGCCAAACTGTCATCAACTCTGCACTATTTGTGCTCTCAGTTTTCCTGTGTTGTAAATGAGCACAATTTCATTAAAAGTATTTCTGACCTTTTTAGTGCACATACTTTCCTTTTGAGATTCTAAAACTTTGTCTTGATTTGTTCTTGACCTGAAAGAAAATAAAAGCTTTTTATTCAAATATTTTCTAATTATTTTGGTATTTGTGCACAAGGACTAATGAAAGTAATTCTATAGAAATTGAAAGAATTTATTTTAAAAGCAAGAGCTTTACTGCCCATTTCAGATTTAAATAATCTGCTCCCCAATATAAATGCTAGCTGCTTCCAGTTCCACTACACCAGTAGATTCTGACATTCAAAACTACAGGAGCAAATTCAGAGAACAAAAAGCATTTGAGTTATTGAAATCACAGAGTATTTCATATGCTTCTGTGTTTGCTCTATCAGCCTAGATTATATTTACCTTCACAAAGGCTTTATCACATGAGCACAGCAGTTCATTTCAGTAAGTTGCTCATGTCCATTCTCTTTTCATCTGCAAATTCAGTAGAAAGTTTGTTCAAAGTAATAAAGAAAAAAATTATACTGGCTTTTCAAGAAGGATAAGTAGCAGCCATTAATGTTTTTAAGATCTTAAAAATATAGATTGATCTAAGTAAATAGAATATCTTCTGAAAAAATTTCTCTGTATGCAACTTAGAATTTACATTAATGTGTGCCATCATAAATATAGTTGTTTTTAGCTCCATGAAATCAGTCAAGGTTATTTCATTTTAATGTCTTCCTTCTGGATGTGACTTTGAAGATGAGTAAGACTCAAAATCTCTGAGGCAGGATCTGCAGTGTAGTTTGGATTAACTGTGTCAGTTGGTATAGATTAATTTCTCTGTTAGGTAATAACTCTCGCTGCACTAGCAGTGCTAGTGACAGTGAGAGCCCTCTGACTCTACAGCCTGGACAAATGATTGAACTGCTTTGCTCTATACCATTGTGAAGACCTTTTATGTTCCTCAGTCTACCTGAGTAGTCTAGAAAATATGTATGTACCAAAAGTACATTCAGGATCATATTCCTTTATTTGTCTCATAAATCTCAACATAATATCCAGCCTAGTGTGAGACTGTGGTAATTAAACTCTACACTGAAAGCTATGTGCTTCATGGATCATCAGATATGCTAATTACCTTTTACTAGGACTGTCACCTGTATTTATGTTCTGGTAAGCAATAGAATAATTTCATGTACTTGACAAAATTGGTAGTTATGAAGGCATTTTTAACTGTAGAGGACTTTTTTAGCTAAAACATAGAAATATGATGCTTTTTTTTCCTCTACTCTGGCTAAATGAAACTGAACATCTTAATATAAGTAGGTCTGTTGAGGTTTTTTTTCACTTCATAAAGTGTATTTTCAATCTATTTTGTGTTTTCTATTGCACTTGAGTTTACATGTCCTTTTACCTTTCTCTAAATTGGAACAAATTGTTCAAAGCTTGAATTGGATAAACAGATCTATTCTGTGTAATTCAATAACTGCTTCATATTGCATAAATGGTTCATATTGCACAATGTGGGAGGTTATCAATATCTTTTTCTCCTGTTTTCTGTTATATAAGAGCACTAATGCAGTGTCAGGAAAACGTAGAGTAGTTTTCTCATTTACAACAATGGTGTTCAGTTTATTCTTTAATTTTATGTGAAATTTTAATTTTTATTTTTATTTAGCTATTAGATCTGATCAGGGAGAGAAGCAATTGAGTAAATATATATGAATATCCACTTAAAATGTAGCCAAATGCTTGTTTATATTTTATCTGAAAATGGTATAATAACAAGTGTGACTTCCTTAATTAGAAAATAGAGGTCTTCTCCTACAGGTCCTTGTAAGCTTTTTGCAATATTAGTACAGGAAACCCACAGGAAAATGTATAATGTCTTGTAAAGCAAGGGACTATACCTGTCTGATCTCTTTATGAAAATAAGTTGAAGTTTATAAACAACAAATATATTAGATCAAACAGAAAATAGTACTATTGTATTTTCCCCCTAAAAGACTTTGGCATTTCAAGATAAAGAATCAAGTTTCCAAATAAAAAAATGTCTATTTTAGATGACATTTTTATATTTTATAACACATTCATGTGGCATATTTGTTTCTATAGAAGTTCCTGCCAAGGTACAAGTTATACACAAATGGCTGGGGTTTTTGGTTTTCTCTTGGGTTACCAGAGACTCAACTCCAAAACCTGTCTAACAAAATCTGCTCCCAATTTTTGAGTGAGCTCACTGAGGATGCAAATAACAGAAAGTTAAAAAGAGCGAACTAATGCTTTTCAGTAGAAAACAATAAGACAATAAAGGTACATATAATGACACTCTGATTATCTGTGTCTATTTCAAATGTCATTTTAGAAATCACAAAGCTCCTTTTTCAGTGTAGCACAGTAATAGCTTAACTGCTCTGCCTCTGAAAGATACAGATGTTCTCACGTTCTTGAGCACTTAGAGGTGTGTGGTTTGTTTATCTGCACAAATACAGGTACCAATGCAAAGTTCGAACCAGAGTAAATTTCTTTACGTAATCACTCCCTTAAGAGTCGAAATATGTTTTCAGAAGGACATAATTTAAAAATTAAATCCCACTTTATCTATATTAAAATAATGTCTCTGGTGATTTTCCTGGGTGCAAAAATTAACTTTTGGTTATAGCCGCAGTAAATCCACTGCTACCTAAACTTGAGCACTTTGAGTATCCTTCAGATTTTTTATCTTTTTTTTATGTTATTTCAGACGATTTTTTCCTTAACTTTCTTGTTCCATTGTGTATTTACCAGTATGCTCCATTTTGTTTAAGGTTCAATTTTTCTGATAAATGAAACTGTATTTGTTCATGCAGAAATGTTGCATCTGTAGTGAAACTCAAAGGAGTTCCATTATTTAGCTTGAGATGATTGTTTTAAATCTGGTTCCAGATCAACAGGAATTTTCCCCCTATTAAGTGCTACTATGTGCTTATGGGAAAAAATTTTAAAGTGTGATTCTTGGACTGGATATCCACATCATACTTAAGAGTAATCAGTATTATGCTGAACATCTCAGCTTGTCCACACAGTCTGAACAGCAAAGCAGAACTCACATTATTTAGAATTGGTGTGGAAGGACATAGGGCAACCTGATTCAACTTTGCATGTACCTCCTTTTTGATAGAGTTGTTTTCCTAATTATCTGAGAAATTCAGGTAATATAAAAGATTAAATCTGCATCTTCTTCATAGTTTAAGAGGTTGAGTTTCACAGTCCATTCAATATTGTAATGGTTCCTTTAATATCAGCCTTGTCAACAGTGTTTCAAAGACAAATTTACCATTATATTCCTCACAGTCATTAACTGTCCATTTGTTTAAATATGTATTTTGACTTATACATTTGAATGTCTACAGCTACTAAGTTTGCATCTCCTGCTCTAATGAACTCATCCAAATGATTCAAATGAGTTAAAAGCCTGAGATTGCTTCATCAGCAATAATTAGTTTAGAAGTCTCTGAGATTAGAAGTGGCATATATTAGTTGCTTATACTTGTTTCATCTATAGTGGTCAATATCAAATGACAAATTCAAACAGATGACATCAAAGAAGAAAAGTCAAGTAATTTAGTTCCTTCTCTGAGCTCTGTCAGTACCAACTACACCTAAACAAACTAGACCATATATCTGTATATATCTGTACCTAAAAACTTTGAAATAAATGTTTCAGTAATCCTAATTTATTTTCCTTTCTTTCTTTTTCTTTCTTTCTTTCTTTCTTTCTTTCTTTCTTTCTTTCTTTCTTTCTTTCTTTCTTTCTTTTTCTTTCTCTTTCATGCTCACTCTCTTGCTCTCTTTCTTGCTCTGCAGTGTTTATAGTACCTTTTTTGCAAATTACACTGGTTCATTCTCTACCCTACAGTGGCCACTGATCACCCTTGTGTTTATAACACATTTGTGCATGTTGGAAGAATATTACTGTGTCGTACTCAGTCTTCTCACCTTCAAACTAATTATTACTTGAAGTACAGATTACTTGAACCTTTGCTTGCAAGTTATATATTCTATTTTTTCTAATCCTTTTTACCGTTCCCTCCATTTTTCTTCATGTTATCTCCACCTTCCTTAAAGTGTTGCTGTGTAAAGAGGATACTGCATTACTTGCAGCTCACTGGTACTGAATTGTGCACAATTATTGCATCTTTATCTGCTCAGCTGCTGCTTAACTTTTTACTTCCTCTATTATGACTGTGTTTGATTGCTTATTTCCAAGTACAACACTGTGCTTGCCTCCAGGAATTCCAGTGGCTGAAATTTTAAAACCCTAGTCTAAAAATAATTTTTATTCCAGGTTCCAATGTGCTTAGAACCCCTCTGCCCTTAGTCTAACAATCAAATTTGGTCTTGTTTTTGCCATTATAAGTGGAACTGGTGAAAATACTTGGTAAGTTTCAGCCCTTCCAATGCCTGATACACTCCTACCTGAAATCCTCTCCCGCTCTGACAGCAAATCATTATTGTTTGCTGAGAGAAATTTCTCAACTGATTGTTCACCCATCTGATGGTGATTACATCTCCTGCCTTAGATTTTTTATGAGATTATTTTATGAAATAATGTCAGAAGCTATAATTAAAAGTCAGGATATATCATATCTTCACTTTCCCTTTTATCCAGTTGACTTGTAGAAGGGAAGTAGACTGGCTTGACATGAGTTCTTTCTGACAGATGAACATATATTCATTTACTATCTTGTCTTCTAGGAGCTTGCAGATATCATGGTTAATACTTGTCTTTAAAATTATTCAGTTAATTAGGTGTTTCTTTGGTCATGATAATTTTTCATTTGTTGTTCTGGGGTTTTTTCTTCTCCTACAGGTCCTTGATAAATACTCCGATAAATACTTAGTAATATTCAGAATTCCAATGGCTAATTTCTTAAAAACTTCAAAGTGAATGTTTTAAATCTCTGCCCATTGCTCACATTTGACTGATCTGCATCTTCTTTTATCATATTTTCTTTATCTGTGCATTTAATTATGCTTGTTGAATTAATTCTGTTTAATGGATGTTCATTATTTGTCATTCATGTAAAGATTTAAGGGAAAAGGCAATGAAATAGGTTGTCCTTCTTTTTTATAATTTGGTCTCTGTTCTCTTTTATATTCTGTTGTTTTAATTGTTCAAGTATAGTTATGGACCCTTTCTGTTGCCTTCTCTTCCTTGCTCCAATAAGAACTTTTTTGATTTTTTTTTCACACTAGTCTTTTTGATTTATTTTCAAATGAACATAAAGTACTCCCATATGTTTCTATGATTCCTTTTCTGCTTTCAGATCATTAAAGAGCTCCTAGCTCAGCCAGACATATCTCTAGCTTTCCTTCCTCTATTTTCTTCACATATGTACAATTTGTCTTTGTACCTTTGGTAACAAAAAGTATAGTCTTGCTAATGGGAATATTTTCAAGCTAAATGCTCAGATTAGTTGAAATGTGTCTTACTGCATTCCTGTACTTACTAGGATGTATTTTTTGAATAAGCTACTAAATATACTACTTTGTTTTTTCAGACTGATAAAAGGCAAGACAGAATTTGAAGTGTACACACAAAGATGAAAAACATCTCATGGTACTGATGATATCAGAAACAGCAAAACATTCAGCTTTCAGCAAACCAATGCATTTAGATTAGCAAATTCTGAGTTGAGATGTTCTGTAGCTGTTTACAAAAACAAACAGCTCTTCTGTTCTTGTTGTTTTGGTCAGGACAGTATCAAGGGTATGTAGCCAATTGGATTGCAATTTTTTCCTAAAGGCTAAGTCTTAGCAGGAACTGGAAGATATTGTCTCTGAAGGAAACAGGTGCTGTCAGTCCCATTATGATATTGTATTTTTTTAATGCAAGATAGCAGCTCTTGGCAATTGCAGAGCCTGGAATTCACTAGGAACCACCTGCTGGGAGATGTCTTTATTGATGTCTCTGATGATGCTGTCACTCCTTGGTTTTGGTCCTATATTAGCCCTGCTTCCTAGAACTATCTATCTATAGCTACTGTCTCCAGCATCTCTACCTTAGCTTGCTTACTCCAATTTAGATTTACTTTTCAAGAGACACTTGAGGTTTTTGAAGTCTATTACTGCTATTTATATTACCCAACTTTCCAATTAATTAAAATATTAACTATAATAGCTGTTTTTCCAATCAATTTTCTGCCTTTAGATTCTCACTGAATTCCTCACAACTAATTAAAATTAAATCTGAAATAACTGGTCACTGGATGAATAAAAGGAAATTCTTGTATATCCTCTCTTTCTTCTCAGACCTCCTGTTATAACATTGAATAAACTGGACTCTTCCTTCTTCCTGAATTCAGAGGAAAATTACTTCTTAGGGAAGTATGCCTGCCCTTAAAAAATTAATTGTCTCATTCAGGTCAATACTGCAGTTCTGTGATTTTTCTCACAAAGAAATGGTGGAAACAATCTTCTGTAACTTCAGTTGTTTAGTAGGACAGATAAAATGTCCTGTCTCAATAGAAAATGATTTTATGAAGAATTCCAGAGTAGAATTATTTATATACCAGAGTCTATCAGAGCTTTAAAATACAAGAAGCAACTTGCTTGACTCAGAAAATAATTTGAAAGCTACAGAGTGTGAGTACCAGTTATTTTTTAGCCAGCTGAAACTGTTTCTTGTCTCTAGGAAAAATGTTATCATTCAGAAGCAGACACCAATCCACTTCAATTGAGAATTTTTGCCAGATGGTGTCACATAGATTTTCCAAGATTTTATATTATCTCCCCATTTATCATGATGCTGTTTGAAAACGCAGTAAAGTCATAAAGCAACAGTATTTTGTGTGAATTTATTCTTATTTTTTCATACTCTCTTTTGCAATCTAATCAAGAAGTATGACTATCCCTATTCTGACTGCATAGCCAATCTACTCTTGTTCTCACAAGTGAAAATGTTTACACTGGACATGACAGATAACATGCAGATGTTTCTTCATAAGAAATTATCAAAAGGGTTTGAGTCTGCTAGCCTTAATCCTATACATTTGTGTATATTAGGAACCTCTTTGGCTCTATTCATGTAAGTGAGATATATGTGGACATATATATACACACGCACACAGAGTAATTGACTAGTAACCTTACCAAAGAAAAGGAGGTGTTTAATCTAATTAAGCTTCAAAAGCATGAGACAATAATGTTAGTGATTTCAGTGTTTGAAGAAGGAAAATTATTTTGACCACTAGGGGTCTTCTGAATCTCTGGGGAAAAAACACTGGAGAAAACAGAAATTCTTGCAGTTCCTAGATGATGTCTTTCTACCATCCTTCCTGCAAAGGGTCGCAAATGCAGTGTTTCCTCTTTATTGATATCTAAATTGATGCAGTGGGGTCTGCTATGGAGAAATTCTGATCTTCCTCAGTTAGGATAGAGGCTGCTTTGAGTATTAGAGGGGATATATAAAACAAAATTCACTGAAAGACTGAATCCTTGGCAATTCAGAATGGACATTGAATGTTAGTTGTCTGACAACTTCATTGAATATTCCTCAATTATTCATACACCATATGGGACATAAAGAAAATAAATGAGTTTGTGAAATGCTGCTAATCTCTGGAGCTGAATAATCTGTGAGGTTAATAATATCTACAGGTATTGTTTGACTGCTCACTGAGACAACAGAATATTGTAGAGATGCATATTAAGGGACCATCCACCATCATGAGTTCTGAGTGAAGCCAGAACCGAGTGCAAAAATAGAATCAGACCATGTAATTAAGGCCAGTCAAGCTAGGGTGGCAAATTGAAGTACCCCAGTTAACTAATTCTTGCACTTCACTATTCAAAGGCTCCTTTTTGAAAATAATGTTATTGCATTTTTTTGTTGTTGTTTGAATGTATAATACATATTTGTAGCTGTTGGTTATTTGTCATTGAAAGTCTAATTAATTGTAATGTTGCCTACTGTTTTTCAAACGAAATAGTGGGGTTTTTATGAGGAAGTGTATCTCTTAGCACCATTCCAGAATATCAAACAGCTTGTCCTAATTTTTACTGCAAGCAATAGATGCTGTCCAAAGGAAAAAAAAAGGAAACAACACAAATAATGTTTCAGTAGGCACTGCAAGCAGTCTGTGGACACATACTTCAGCCTGAACACTACAATTTATTAGCCTGGGAATACATATAAACTTTCTTCCAAGGAAATTCTGGATACAGAAAGGCATGTCTTCCCTTACTGCCCTCTCCAAAGAGAGCTTTTGCAGTGCATGTGCCAGCTTAGGAAGTTTGGCTGACAGTGTACAGCTGTTTGGGACACAGGGCTGTGCAGAGGAAGGTGAGAATCTCTCCACCACTTCAGTTAAGAGCATGGGCCATTTCCTTGGCATCTCTTTGCCCTATGGGGAACCCTGCACACCATAATCAAAAAGAAATCTAGGAGAAGAGCACTACAGAAACCCTGCCAAAATGAAATAGTGGAACCAACAAATGTCCTTATAGCAACCTCACCACGATGTGTTGTACAAACCTAAACCCAAGTAGTAGTTGCACATAAAATAGCAAAAAAATTCAGAGCAGAGCTTCAAGGAGCAGAGTTGATTGTGTCTGTTGCCTCTGACAGACTGAATATCCCTCTTCTCATAGCCATATTGGAAACAATCTGCAAGACTGAAATAGAGATCAGAAGTTCGATCCAGTGAAACCAACTGCTCCCTCCCACAAAGCAGTGAAAAACCATCAACAAGTTCTTATGAAACTTCATGCTAGAAATGCATGTCTTACTGGACTGTGTGGGAAGGATGAGTAATAGGCTCTCATTGTGTTTCACTTTTATACCCTTTTTCCTCAGAATAGATAGACAGTAATTTTCTGGAATCTCAGCAGTCAACCACTTGCTTTGCAATTCATCAAAATTGGCTACTCCTTATTTAAGTAAGTGTTAACATTTATTTATGGTACTTGAGATCTGATGTGCTGGCACATCTGTGTTTAAATATTTACAAGAACTGTCATATATGTTTTAAAATATTTAGGATATGTCAAATGGAAAGAAGTTAGAAACTGTGGCTTCAGAACCAAGGAATAGTATGTACTATTTTGGAAATGCATAGTTTATCAAAAACTTGAGTGCAAAATACTTCAAGTGCTAAGATAGTGTGTCTTTATGACGGATAATTTGAAATACAAAATGAAGAATTGTGGAAAACCCCATGTGGTTTTTTTGCCTTTTTGTCCTCTCTTATTTTTTATCAGTCCCACATAAACTCTATCTAGTTTTCTCCTTCTATTGCTTTCAGATTTTGGCTTTCTCACCACACATGTTACCTCTCCGGTTACTAAAAGATACCTTTTTCAAAGCCATTTATTTTTTTGATATATCTTTCTCTTTTTAACTCAGACACTGAACACATGCATGTTAATGTTTGTGAATGCCAGTATTTTAGGTTTACAACCATTGATTATTTAGTTTTGATACTGCCTGAGGTTGCAGAGTCTGGTAGCCCACTGCAGTGTGGCTCTGTATCCCCAGGTTCAAAAAGGCTGAGCACCTATTTTTGAGAGAAGCATATATACATATATTCACACATATATATACACACACGAACACATATATCACTATTCATGTGCAGGTATATATACATACCCATATATATGTGTGTATATGCACACCTATGAACTTCAGAACCCTGGCCTTAGACTCTCAGTCTGCCTAGAAACTCTCAATTGAATCCCAGGTCTCCCTAGTTGCTGGCACTTAGACACAGAAGCTTTGGAGGCCCACAGCCTGGCTCTGGTTGCTGGTATTGAGATCTCTCATCCTGTTTGCCATGTAATCCAGCTTGATGCTCACTAGCATTCACCTGTGCCCACTCAGAACAGAAGTACATCCACACAGAAGGTATATACAATAGTATTAAATATGTATATAGAATACATATGTGGTGACCAAGCACAGGACATAGTCAGACAGGTATAATGTGTTATTGCCTGTTTCTGCTTGATTAACCCCATTTATGTGATCAACCTCTGTACTTCCACTGCTCTTCCTGTCCAAGCCACCTAGGTACCTCCCTTTCTCTACCTTCAGTCATTCCACTAAACACCCCATAATAAATTCCACACATTCTCAAAATTTCTTTCAAATATTCCTTCTGAAAGTTTTACACAGTCTCCAAAAATGTTCTTTCCCTTCATCCCACAAGGAGTCTCAAACCTTTAAAGACAGCTACCCCCTCCAGCGTGGAATGTGGCCATGTAGGATTGTTTCTTTCACTGCATCACCTCGGGATGTTTCACCCAGGAACCATGGTGTAACAGGCCCCCTTTCTGGTCTTAGGGAGCAGCTGATGCAGTGAGCCACTTTTCACTGATTAGGTTACTCGGGTTCCTCTGCTTGTCATTGCTCCTCCAGTCCTCACTGGGCTTTTTGTGTTGGTGGTGATTAGCCTTTAATAAAATAAAATAATCTATCACATTGGAAAAAGATCCACCCCAGCCACAACAAGGAAATAATCCTGCTTTGCAGAGAAGTTCTGTTTTTTCCTCCTTTGAAAGATGTTATCAGTATGCTTCTGGGTTGGGATGTTTACTACAATCTTATCTTGGGGTGATTTTATAAAATACTGTCTCCCCTATCGTTTGCTTTATGCCCAGAAATGGGTCCTATAGCTTTAAGCTGGGTCCCGGGGAAGGGAGGAAGCCAGGGGAATTCTTTCGGCAGTTTGTGTTCAGCTCTCATGTACTCCTCCGTTTTTCTCAGCTCTGCAGAAGAGAGAGCGAGTACATTTTTTGCTTTTAGCTAGCTGCTTTTTGTTAGCTGAGATCAAGAAGTATTTTCCCGGGACTGTGGTTTCTTCTTCTGGAACAGTTCGGCTCAGCTCCGGTCCAAGAACCAGATCGCTGGCGGGAGCCGGACGCCGTGAGTCCCGGCGGGGAGGCTGCGGGGACGCCGCATCCCGGCTCCGGACCGCAGGAGAAGACGAGCACGACTCTAAAATCCACCAGCTTTCTCCACAGCGAGAAGGTTCAATATTAACAGTTATTCTTTTTTTCCCCTGCCTGTGGGCACTCTGCTTGTTAAATAAACAGGTTTTTTCACTTTCCTTCAAGAAATTCCTTTCGTATCAGTGGAGGAGGGCGTGCCTAAACCTGCCTTCTTTAGAGGAGATGTTCATTTCAGGATGTTTCCTCCTAAATTCGTCTCAAACCGAGACAAATCTAGTGCTGAAGATTAACTTTTTAACACAGACAGGATTTTGCAGAAGTGTTTTATCTATTGAGACTTGACTAGAAGTACCAAGAGCAAGAGATTCTTCTCATTTGGTTTGAAGTCTTCTGTAGTGGTCTAGTATCTCATTCAGATGCAAATCCATTGTGTTCTGCCTAATTTCTGATTCCTTAGGACTCGTAGAGACTATGGTGCAGAATCACTCAATGTCAATGATTAACCCTTGAAATCTAAATTGTATTTAAGCTGTATCACCTTATCATGCAATGACATTTCAAGGCCCTTTGCACAAGGCACTTATTTATTGAATTCTGTGTTGTCTACTGGCAATCAAAAAGACTGAGAGCACAACAGGGAAATAAGTGAGCTTTCAGCTCTGATTTAGGGCAAGAGAGTGTTAGCATCCTTGGCAGAGTTGGGCATAGAGCACTAGAAAGACTGGGATACCTGAAGAAGAAATGGCAGTAAATCTGCCCACATGTACTCTCAAAGAATGCAGGGTACAGTCAGGTCTATTCAAATTTCACTGAGGTGTTGGAAGTGGGCCTTGTGAAAAAATCTATTTGGAATAATCCTAAAAACCTGGGAAAGCAAACAGTGTGTGTATCACATTGAAGATAAAGAGACACCTGAGCAGCTATTCTAACCATAATAACACTAGTCATATATAAAACATGGTGAAAGCTTGAAAATTTATGAGAAGTTTTAATAATCTGAAATTTTCTTTCTAAATTCTGAAGAAGCTAAAAATTTCTATCATTTCATTTGTAATGCATTTGTAGAAAGTATTTTGGTCTTGTTCTGTTTACTAGTTGTTAAAAAATTACACCTCTCCTGGGATGACAGTACAGGCACTTGCATACACAAAAACTAACTACTTCTTAGGTGTATTCTGATGTTAATTAAGACATTTTCAATATGCATCCAGTGATGAGTTTTATTTCATAACAGGGACACTTACTGAGAACAGTGTTTGTACAAAGGACTCCACGTTCAACAGTATGGCATCTGGGGGTTTTTTATACTTTAAATATTCAAAATCTGTGATATTGAAATATCTGTATTTTCCAAAATATGTTATTGACTTGAAAATATCGTATCACTAAAATATCAAAGTATGAAAGTATGAAGTGGTGCAAAGCTTTTTTTAACCTTTTCAAGCTATTAAAGGTGGTTCCTGAGGCAATGAGATAAATATGGTTAGAGTAACAGCAGCATAGAATGGGAGCAGTATGATTATTAGTTACACACATATGTTAGTACATATTTGTGCTGCGCTGTCTCAAATCCCTGTAGAATTTTTGTCTGCTGTGATTGAAACCCAAACCTAACACATCTATGAGAAACAAGAGGAAGGTTTTATTTGCTAATTGTTTGTGGGGTTTTCCTTGTGCATTTCATGGACAAATGTCTGTCAAAATCTTTAATGTTTACTCAAAAATATTTCTATATATTCAGCATTCACACCTGATTTGTGGACTAATGCAAAAAGCCGAAGTGTTTCTCAAACATTTCTTTACTTCATAGGAGAGGAATATCTATTCTATAAAGAAATACCATTACTTTACAAACCATTCTTCACAGGAAACTTTATCATAAGATGCTCAACACAGAGATTCATAAACTGAAGCAGATGAAGATGAATTTTACTCTGGTTTATAGAAAAACGTGAACCTATATCAATTTTACGGGATGGAGAAAACATAAATCTGCAGCAAAGAAAGGATAGTAAAAAGACCAAGTGTAGTAAATAGGATTTATCTTTAGATGTGATTATGAAGCAGGCAACAAGTCAGTATAGTCAGAGGTGAGAAGCTTTTGGTTTTAGGAATGAGCAATTTCTGAGCATTCAGGAAAGGAGGCTGGGAGGGACAGAATCTGGAAAACTGTGGTAGATGCCAGATTAAAGATATCAAGACTGAATTTTTAAGGATGAATTCTGCAATGCTTTGGAACCATTTACTAGGTTTATATATGAGACAGATGAAAGGACAAAATTTAAAAAAATAAAAATAACTAAAAATTCTGATCTGAGTCAAAGGGTAGGTATGTGCCGGCATTCAGTGGGGGAGCAGGTGGAAGGAATTAATCTCATTTAACATGAGGTTTTGCAGTTTGGATTTCTGAATGAAAATGAGTTGTACAAGGCAGTCTTCATAATCACGGCAGAGAAGTAGGAGTGTAACTCATCACACATCAGCTTTAAGATTAAGTAAAATTGTGACTTGTTTGTCATCACTGATTTTAAAGGGAACCTAGATGATGAAGGTAGAGACAATCTCTATATTAGATATCTGTTTGATCAGTGAAACACTCTATTCCTCTCCAGCCTTTTCTTTTATGCATCTCACCTTTGTAACCTCAGGCGAAAAAAGCATAGGAAGTTAGGAGAATGGGTGCTGAAATTTTCTTGTCATTTCAGCTCTTCGATGAGGATGGCATCCTAACTGAATCATATGTTACAGTGTGCAATACTGGTATCTTCAGGGAAAAAAAAGGCAGCAAGAAAAGCAGACCATAATCTACTCATAAATACATGTCTCAAATCCCATATGAAAATAGAACCCTTGCTGAGACATCTGCTGACGCAGCCCTTAGCTGCCCGGGAGCAAGGCTAGGCCAAAAGTGGACTTCCCTGAGAGGTCCACAGAAAGGGCTGCAGCTCACTAGCCCACAGCAGCAGAGACAGAGCGAGGTTGGAATCCAAAGGTGTCGGCAAGGAGAAAGAGGCAGAGGAGGCCCTTTGGCAAAGCTCCAAAACAGCTTTAACGTCCTCCAACCGCAGGCCAAAGAGAGCGTGCTCTCCCTTCTGCAGGGGCTTTTACAGGGGTGTGGATCTCAGGGGATGGCAACGGTTAAGCCGATAGGGGAACCACAGGGGAGGAACCTGTTTGAATCATCCCAACAGGGATAGAAAGGAGAATTCTGCAGAGGGTAGGCAGGGGAAGGGAAGGGTTGACATCTCAGGGATGGATACAGCTTCAGGTAAGGGGCGGAGAAGCAGGGTATGATGGACACGGGTAGAACCAAGTACCTGGAGGGAAACAGGAATGAACCAGCTAATACAGAACAGACTAACAACAAACCATAAAACCAACCACAACAATCTGCAAAACAACCATTTCCCATTTTCCTTTTCATTTCTTTAGCAGAGAGCAGAGACAGGTGAATAACTAGAGTTTCTGTCAGCTGCTTTGTTTTGCTCTGGTGTGTTAGAGCTAACATAGAGAAATCAGGAAACTCGATACAGATTGTCAGACCCCCTCCACTGTACTTAACAAGAAGGTCTATCTATATCTTTACCAAATGTTTATAGATGAATACAAATACACGCCCCATGACGTACAGATTGCTGAAGACCTTCTTGAAGACAAGCCATATAGTATTGTTCATATGTAACTACACAGCAATGTTAAGACAGACTGGAATTTGAAATAGACTGTTAAAAATTTTTGTAGTAGTTATATTACTTTTTATTACCTTTCCTTCTAAAACAGATGTCCGAGCCTTTTCAGTAGAATACTTCCAGTCTCTTTCCATCTCCAAGTTTTCTGTTTTCACTACATCACATCTGCCTCCTGCTGTTCTTTCCTATCATTTCTTTCCTCACATATCAATTTAAGAGTATGTGACACCAGTGCCAGTGAAACATGTGGAGAATTAGGAGTGGCTGTGTTTGATAAACCTAGATGCTAAAAATATTACCCACTTATGCACCTATGCTGCTACTTTTTCTTCTTATTGGCATTTGTGGCTTTACTGTCACTGGGGTGCAGTACAATGTAGAAAAAAGCTGGTCCTCCTGCCTCAGTTCACCCATAGATTTTTACAGATAGTCTCTCTAGGGTGTTGCTACTGGAGTGGGTAGCTTGGGTTTCAGCAGAGATGCTGGGAAATGAGAGGGTGGAAATGGCTTTGCTCACCAGACCTCTCTCCTCTCTCTTGCACTGTGATCTGCACTGCACCATGTGGGAACAAGGACTGGAAAGGACCGTGGAGCCCCATGCCCTGCTGTCACAGACAACTGTGCCACAAAAAGTAATAAATGTGTGGAGTTACAGTGCCTGACTGTGGTAGTGTCTGTCTTAAACCTGTTTAGTGAGATATTTAGTGTTTTTCAGATGCTGAAGGGAATGATGAATAAGAGGCGAGAAAGGTGATAAATTTATCTCTAGAGTAAGTAGGAACAAGAAAGGCTGGGCTTTTTCTATTGTGAAAAACAAAGCACAAGGGCAATTTAACGGAAAAGTCTGCCTTGACAAAGAGCAGGCAGGGTAAATGTACATACAAACCTTAAATGCTCTGAACAGATTAATCTTTGATCACTGTGACAAACTGAAAGTTTTTAAGTATATTCAATTACTGACAGTTTATATCTGATTATACACCACTTGCAGTGAACTGTGAAATAGCAGCATATTTATGATTCATGTTTATGGAATCTATGATTTAATGACTTATTAAGTACTTTTTCAAATGAAGCCATTATGATAGTTCAGTATTTACTGGGAAGCTTTTGGCATAGTAAAACTGAGGACAGAAATAAGAATTCATAGAATCGCAGAAAAGTCTTATCTCTGATTTGGAGATAAGAAAGGATGTTGTAAGGGACTGTGTCAAATGCCTTAAATAATTTTAAGTAGACATGTGTCTGTCTTCCCTTGTTGACCCTTGAAGTCACTCCATCATAGAAGGCTGCCAGATTGGGCAGGCAGGATCTGCTCTATAAAACCTTCTTCTCTTGCTTCCATGAGGACCTTCTCCATGGTATTCCCAGGCACAGAGGTGAGTCTCACTGGTCTGTAGTTCCCTGGATCTTCCTATCATCCCGTTTTTAAAAACAGGACTGATGTTTCCATTTTTCCACTGCTGGGGACTTCACTTGACCACCATGACTTTTCAAATACAAGGGAGAGTGGCTTGGCAGCAGCATCAGCCAGCTCTCTCAGGGCCCTGGGGTGTGTGTTGTCACACCCCAGAGGCTTGGACCTTCTCAGTTTCATCAAATGGTCACAAACTTGCTCTTCACTTACTGTGGGAAGGACTTTATTACCTCAATCCTCACCTGGAGGCTTAGGAACTTGAGAGAAGTGGGAAGCCTGACTTGCAGTGGCATGGACCAATGAACTGAGGCAAAGAAGTCACTGAATAGCTCAGCTTTCTGCATATATTTTTTCACCCGTTCCGCCTTTTCAGCCCTCAGGGACGTAGAGTCTCCTTGGTCTGTCTTTTCTAACCTATGTACTTAGAGAATGCTTTCTTGTTATTCTTCACAGAAGAATAACCTTTCAAACACAGGAATAATTTGTTCCTCTCCATTATTTAGCTCAGATGCATCACCCCCCCACTCCCCATCTAAAGATCATCAGTATAGATAAAAAGAAGATTTATATTATTCTAGCATTTCACTTGGTTAAATTGTCTTTATTTTAATTGTGGTGTTTGTCATCAACATCACCAGCTGATTTTAGCTGTATATTGTCAAGTGCAGTGTTATTGATTTCTCATCCATCTTTTAAAGTTTCTTAGTGAGATGTTAAATTTTTTCTGTGCCTCAAACTCTTACTTGTTCACAAATTAAAAAAAAAAAGCCATTTTGCAACTCCATCAATCAGCTACTTAGTTTTCAGAGGGTTAAGGCAAGTAAACCCTCTTAAGTATGAAGCAAATATCTTAGTAACAGGATTGGTCTTTGTGTTTGACAAATGCTGACTAATGCAAGCCCCTTTTTTTTTTTTTTTGTTAATGACCTTTCTTAGTCTAATAATGTTGGAGCTGTACAATTTGATTCTCATTAATCATAAACATAGTGAGAATATGAAGATGTTATACAAAAGAAAGCAAAAATTGGGCTTCCAAATCATTGTGTTACTGTTGTTGCACAACCTTCTGCCCATGTTCTGTTTAGTTCACAAATGTTCCTTGTTACCATCTTTGAATCATCTGTTCACTCTTCCAGTGGTAAGACCAATGCACACTTATATTTTATCATTTGCTTGGGTCCTTCTCTTAAAGGAGACATGTGTCTCCTTAGAGTATGGATTTTCACTGAAATATATATATATATTTAATTGACTTTGCATTTTTTTCTCCTGCTTTGAAAAGAATTTTGAAATATAACACTTCTTCTATGACAGTATTTTTAAACATGCCACTCTGAATCTATCAAGAATAACTAGGTATAAGTATCACTAATGACTAAACAAGTGTTTAATCCAGGTGAAGGTATATAAGTGTAGAAAGTGTTTAAATCCTAAAAATCTCCTCCAGATATGAAGTGTCATATTACAAGTGGTTTTTTTTTTCCATGTGAGATATTTATTTCCAAACTGCTTGTAACTAACTTGTTATGAATTTGTGTTTTTTTAAAATGCTGAAATGTTGAAAGGTGAGGGTGTAAGAGAAAGTTCTTGAGGTGAAGGAAGCAGTAATGTTCATAGTGGCTCTTTTATTTACAGTATGAACAGATTAATTTGTACTCAATTTTCTATTTGTATGTCTGCTGCTTAAATCTACAGAGAAAAAGATCAATACTGTTCATTGGTATAACAAGCCTGTCAAAATAGAAAACAGATTAGTTCCTGGTTGTGGGTGATCTCACCCAGTATTTTGATCATGTATGTTACTGAGTCTCTTTCTCTTTACATTAACAACATTGTCCATAGCCATGTATGCTGTGAATCATTCATCAGTGTTCCTTGTGTTTTGCAAATCCCATGCCTGGAAGTTGTATGAAATGTTCTAAGTTTGATCCCTCCCTGTTCACTTTACACCTCTCCTCTCTGAATCTCTTCTGGTTGTTGCAGGGTTTGAAGAAAGGCAACAGCCAGAAAAAATACCATGATTTTTGTACCCCGACTTCTATTAATTCTCTATTTTCTTTCCCATAGAGATGTATGATTGATTCCTAGAAGACCCTGTAGCCCATATAAACAACACAAAGAAGTAGAATTCTATGACAACACATTGTAGCAATAGGAAAAAAAGTAAATGTACAGTTCAGCTTTAAAACTTTCACAAACATTTCCATTAAAAAAAGTATTTGAAATTTGTCAAAATATTGTAGAAAATAAATGAGCTGCAGAAGCAGCAAAAAAGCCTGTGGACTGTGAAATAAGTATGCTGTGCTTGAATGACTGTTTACCTTTCTTAAGAAAATGACCCCATTACTGTCATAGGTAAATACCTCCTAATAACTCTGAGAGAAATTTTCCTCACTTTCCAAAGGAGGAAAGTGTAGGAACAGTAAGAAAAAAGTCTCCCATGGCTAACTAAGCTTTTAAGCTCAATTCAGTTATAGTAATGCTTTTTTCCTTCTCTTATTTTTCTATCCTTCTAGGTGCCCTGTTTTCCAGGGCAAGAACACCCAGATATTTGACATGGTAATAAGCCAAAGGATTTTGCTTTTAGCCAAATCTCTGTTCTGTATGACTTTAGAGATCAGGAGCTCAGAGAATACTATGTAGTGTGTGTGGTCACAATTCACTTTACATGCAGCCAATGTCACTTTCCCTAATGTTTATTAATTAATCTTTAAAAAGTCTTAAAATGTATTCAGATTTGAAAACTCTTCAGAGTGTGGATTTCAGACTATTATCCTGCCACCTGGTTATATAACCTTAAATGCAAGATATTAATAAATTGTGCTAACTCTCCCTTGGCTACTTGGCAGACAAATTTGAGTTACTTTTATTTATTTATTTATTTTTAAGCTAATGTAAAGCAGGCTAATATTTCAGAATATGTAAAATGTATGAGGCTTTAGAGAGGTTAAGGTTTTAAACAGCTTTCAAAGCCTTGGATCATTTTAATTCTGCCTCATTTAAAGACAGAAAGAAATCCTGGAAAGAGTTTGAACCAATAATTAAAAGACTAAAGGTTATACCACAAAAGAAAAATACGGTGGAGACAAGTATCTGCTCTGGTTGATGTGCTCTGCCTGAGCCACACTTACCTTTTCTTTCAAGCATATGTTTTACCTGCCTAATACCAGCACTCAGACACTCCCAGTTTTTGCTGGAATAAGCGCAGGTATTGCAAACTCAATGAAGGATGAACTTCTCTCTAAAGATCACCCCTGTTTCACTCCTAACCTTCCAAGTTTTGAGTGAAGTGCTGGTCCTGCTAAAGGCAATAGGACTTTTGCCATTGGTTCAACTGCCTATTTTGAAAAATTCTTTACAGTTTGCACAAGTGGTCAAAGTTGTGCAGCACAGAGGCTGATAAGGTCACAGAATAACTGGGGCATTTGTACTGTTGCCCTTGGTAGAACAAAAAATTAAAATTGTGTCTCTTGGAGTTGAAAACATTGCATATTTGCAAATATGTATTACCAACAAATATGCTTTTCACCAAAGTAAAATGTCAAGCCTAGAGGGTTAATGATTTTAAAATGAGAATGCAAAAATGGGAACTAGATTGAAAATTACTTTACAACCTCACTTATAGCAGATTCTGACATTGCAAACAGTATAATATTTTGCAGATATTTCACTGTATTACTTTCTGCTTTGAAGATGTTTCAAGAACAGTCTGTCTGGTTTGTTGGAGTTTTTTTCCTCTTGTGGTACAGGAGTGCTGCACTAGACAAGGCTCTTATAACTGAACTGGCCATTCATCAAGACCCTGACTTAACAGTGTGGCATTCCACAAGTGTGCAGTTTGTGGTGCATTATGGATTGTTCTTGCAATTGACTGCTGTTTACTTGTCATGACAGACTGGAGAATTAATGAAGTGGGGTAAAAAGAAGCAAGAAAAATAAGGTAACATTTAAATTATACAATCAGTGAGACATTAATAAAATGTTAAAACACTCTCTGCTTGCAGCCTGGGATAACTTTTTTCACATATTCTACCTAAAAGACTTTGCAGGCTCAAAATTAAATTAGGTAATCACTCTTGTGATCACCCTTCTCTTATCTTTGTTCACTGTTTTACAATCACAATTGCAATCCAGCCAACAGGAGGAGATAAATTCCAAAGGATAAATAGTTTTGTAATTTCTGCTTGTGCAGTGGCCAGCATAGAAAGACATCAAATAAAAATTAAACGTTGCTAATACAGACTCATAAAACATCCCAGCATTCCATCAGCAACATCCTGCACTGGCATATATTTTCAAAGTTTTCTCTTTGTGTTCCCATTTCCAATTATAAAGCAAAAGATAAAAGGCATGCTAGTGAAATATGGTAGAACCTAGAAAATTGTTGGGAAAAAAATTACTGCTTGTTTCTAAAATGAAATGTGAACTCTTTAATAAACCAGAAATGGTATTGTGGGGTACATTCCAAGAACTATAGAGTTACAGATAAAAATTGAATATTTCAGAGAAAGGCTGAAAAAAAATCAAATGCAGCTGGACATAGTTTTGCAATATGTTTGTACATTATGCGTGTACGGAATAGCTAAGAACTCGAATTTGTTAAGGACTGCTTCAGCAAGGTCACCCTTCTGTGTTGCTTGCATAGCAGTCAGATGGTATTGGTAGGGGAACATACTATATTATAGTGCCTGATTCATAAATCTTTGCTTTTTGCCTCATTTATCATTCCACTGGTGGTGTCAACAAAGTAAAACTCTGGTTGGCCACCTTTGTAAGGAAGTTTAAAAGTAAAGCTGGGAATCTACTCTGATTACAGAATGATAAGAAGAGCTAAGATGTGAAATCCTGGCTGGAGTGCAGTCATTAGGTGTTTTGTCAGGGTCTTAAGTGAATGAAAGACTTCCTACCGTTCACTTTGAGGGCAGAGAGAAGAAGGGACTTCACTGATGTATACTAGCTGATGCTAGGTGCTTTCCTGCTAACAAAGGTGACTCTGATTCATATAGGTGGGGACTATATGTGATAGGATAGGTAATTTTAAGTATAGTTTTATTTAAACAAAATTTAAAGGCTATTTGAAATTAAGGATTATTTAAACAAAATCCTGTGTGTCAGATAAAATCTAATTTTTTTTCCTTGAGGAATCTTTTCATCCAGGATGCAGGGAATAATTTCCAAGTTTTACTGCTTTCTTTTTTTAATTAGATGTATGTTTGGGTATAACATCATTAAGCAGAATTAAAAGATAATTAACATTACTGGATTAAATTTGTATATATTCATTAAATAACAATTTTCAGCAAAGTATTTCATAAAACCCTGAAGTCTGATCATAGTTCTCTTACCAGCTCTTTTTAGTTTACTATTATTACGTTACTGTCAGGATTTGAGCCCAGTTCAGATATGTACCGATTTGTGAATTGTTGTGCAATTACAAACACTAATATTGCTGTAGGGATCACATCTAGTGGCAATTCCCTGGTTCATTGTTCTGACTTTTCCAGACATAGTATTTCTTTGTACACCTGTACCAAGTCCCTAGTGAGTTTATGAACTGCACAGCTGCTCTTGTGTGCTGTTAACAAGTCTCTTGTAGAGTTCTCTCTTGTCTGGAGAATTGCTACATTTTGATCAGTTCATTTATCTCACCTCAATGTTGAGGTCTAATTGGTTATCTTGTTGTTAGCTATATACAGCCCTTATCTCAAATGACAACACAGTTCCTTGGTTTAGTTCTTTTATTTTTTTTTTTAAATGAATTTTAACAGTCCATCCGTACTATTATTCCAAAGAATAACCTTTATTGAGGGTACCTTTTCATACTCATAGATGAGTTTTTCCTGCTCTGGCGTTAGGTTTCTTGCTCATCATGTAAATGGGTGAGCGTGCACAATCTATTCTTCTGGACCTTTCTGGAAATGGGTGGGGGATTTGAGGGTCTTTGATGATCTCAATCCCCCACTACTGGATTGACTCTCAGTAGACTGTTCATGACCACTTTTTGACCCCATTCCTTTGCTTGGACTGTTCTTTATATTGTGCAGTCACCACGGACCAGAACAGGGAAATTGGCCCTACCTCTTTAGAGCCCCTCTTTCCAGCCACATCCTGTCCTAACTTGCCCACTTGAGTGGCCATTGGTGTTTGAGGCATAGAAACGCATTTACTCCTTACTGCCCAGGTTTTTACAGTGACTAGTAACATTATTTTTAGTAAATATAATTCTTCATCATCATTGATTGATCTGTGTTTTGGGGTAGATGATGTCCCAATCACAGCATGTGCCCTGCATCCTGTGTGTCTGCCAGCTGCAGTAAAGATTTTTCTCCTCTTATTTAAACAATTTTGATCTTCCTTGGTGATTAGTTTTGCAGCAAATGCACAGCATTATGTCACTTTGGCATAGCCCAGGGTATGAAATGATTCATGATTAGAGCAGAGAGCTCCAGGGCATTGTGCTGAGTAAGCAGTACAACTCTTCTGTGCAGTTTCATGACATGAACTTTTCTACTACCCTATAAAAGTCTGCATCCAAAACTCTTCACTGTTATATCTGAGATCTTGCAGAAGGAGACAAGATATCAAGAGAATTGGAAAAAAGCAATCACACTGCTTGACTGTAAACAGAACAAAAAGAACAATCTGGCAATTGTTGACAGTTAACATCAATCCTCAGAAAAATTCTAGAGCAGAAAGTCAAATAAAGTAGAGGAGCAAAGCACTAGCTGTCATATAACTGTTATTTGATGCAGTACACTCTCTAGGATACTTTTATTAACAACCTAGATGATGGAATAGAGTATGTTTATTGTATCTTGCAGTGATCCAAAACTGGGAGAGAGCTCATATGCTGGACAATGTCAGAATTCAAAATGGTAATGACAAAGCAGCAGTGCACGTGGAAACATAAAGCAGGAGTTATTTACTGCATTGATACAAAATGAGGACAGCTGCTTTGGTAGCAGTTTTTCAGAAAAAGCTGAGCATGACCCCACTGTGCTGTAAAAAAAAAAGCAAGCACAAAGCTAAAGTACATCCAGAAAGATGCATAAAGTAATCAGAAATGTGGCCTCTGGTAGACTAGCCATCTAGAAAACTGCTGTTTGGGGCATTGTACTTCAAGAACTATGTGGTGCAGTGGAGAGAGTCTGGAATAAATGAATGAGTTACAGTTCTATAAAGTTTGACCTATTTCATTATTGAAAAACACTTTAAGGTGGCAACGTCAATGAAGAACTGTCATAGTTCTCTTTGTAAGTGATGGAACCTCCACCACTGGAGGTTTTTAAGAACTGGTTGAACAGCTCTTGGAAGCAATGTAGATGTCATTTATCTTACCTGGGAACTAAGTGGATAAACTAGATGACCTCCCATGGTTCCTCCAAGCCCTGTTTTTTTATTACCCCATGAGTTTTAAAGCAGAAGTTCAGTTTCGATCACAAATGAATTATACATCAAATAAGTGCTTAATATTTCTTAATTTTTGAATAATAGATCCCTCTGGGCAGATTAGACTGAAATGTCAGTAAAGGATCCATGTATATGCATGTATATATGTGTATGTTGAGAACTTTTGTTTCAGCTGAACAGTTTTGACAAGCCCAGTATAGTTATCCAGATGGAGTTGTCAGTGTTGCTGACGTTGAGGTATCTGTGATAGACAGTGGTGGAAAAATTGGAATTCTTCCTTTATCAAGTCACTCTTATAGATTCCTCTTATCAATGGTCATTGTATATGCTTTAAAGAAACGTGCTCCGTTCTGACTGTATTGCTTTAAAGATAGGTTCTACCATTTTCCCCATATTACCAAATGATTGAAGAATAAAGAAAAAACCTAATTTAAGAGCAGCAGAATCAGATCTTGGAATAATTTAACTGACAGAATATCACATCAAATGGAGTTGAATACATTCTTCAGTATGCTAATGGTTTTGGACCCTTAAAAA